>PVHP010038271.1:0-16969 GCA_004024765.1 Zapus hudsonius | reverse complement strand
AAAAAAAAAAAAAAGGTAAAACATGAAGTTACCATGTCATATTTATTTGGACAATTCAGGAATAATATCAATGTACAATGGCATACAATGGTGAGGATCATTTAATACAAGCAGGTAGTATGGGATGGTTGTGTGTGTGTGTGTGTGTGTGTGTGTGTGTGTGTGTGTGGCTTGCACATGTATGTGCTCATTGGATGCCCCATGCTTTCACCTGTGGTGGCTGGAGGGGAATGCCTGGCATCTTCATCCATTACTTTTCCATATGTTCTTAAGATAGAATTTCTTACCGACCCCAGAACCCACCAGGTTTTTTCTGTTTTGTTTTTCCCCTCAGGAGCCTAGGCTCTTTCTCTGTTCCCCACAGGGCTGTGGTTACAGATGTACATGACCATGCCCAGCTGTTTGTGAGGGTCCTGGCCCATCTCTCATGGATCCTCAGGCCCTCATGCTTGCACAGGTAATGCTCTTAACTTCTGAGTATCTTTTCAGCCCAAATGGTGTGTGTTTTTGTTTGGTTGGTTGGTTTTGATTTTTCGAGGAAGTCTCTTGCTCTAGCCTAAGTTGACCTGGAATTCACTATATATTCTCAGGCTGTCTTTGAACTCACAGCAATCTTTCTACCTCAGCCTTCCTCCCAAGTGCTGGGATTAAAGGCAGGTGCCACTACACCCAGCTGCAAATGGTATGTTTTTAATGACATCAATGCTATTATTTAAGATATTTTGATACAACAGATCTCCAAATCCAAATTTTCACTTACAGTACTATCCAAGGTACTCACTCGTTTGACAATCCTAAGAAACTTTTAGTAGAGCACTTCAATGCATAAACACATCCATCCAGCCTCTTAATGCACTTGTAGACCGTGCCAAATTCTCCAACCCCAATCTTCTCTACCTCCAAGAATTCTTTTTCATAGCGGGAAGTCATGTTAAATTCTTGTAGAACACTTCTCTAAAATATTTTTAAGAGTGAAAATTAGTTTCTTTCCTAAGGCATTATGAGCAACAAAATGGAATGATTAAATTTCTTAAATTGCTTTTGAAAAGACTTGGCATAAATATTCAAGAATAGTTTGGAGGCAAATGCAATGGGCTTATTTGGGTAAAGAGTTCCCAATGATTATCTTCCTACAACTTAGATTGACCTTTCCCACGTACTTTTAAGTATTCTTTTTCCCCATCTGATCATATTCCTGTGCTTTCCCACAAGGAACTACAAGTAGTTGTCAAACACAGAACTACTTAGGTTCTCATCTGAAGGATTCTAATAGCAAGAAACAGGGTGGAGCATGTTTAAAAACAAACCATAAAACTAAAACCTCCCTTTGATTCACTTTCTACCTGTCTCAGCCTGGGTGCCATACTTCAAGTTCAATGAAATTCCTTGTTTCAATTTGTTTTCCCAAAAATTCTAATCTGGGGGAAAATTTTCCAAATTGATGAATCTAAGCAGAAGTGCTCAAATCTAGTGAACACTTACCCTAGTGGCAAGCCAACAGCATCAGCATCACACATTTTCCAGCTTGTAAATAACCAAGGTCCCCCAAACAAGACAGGCTTATGTCAAAGCTCTTGAATGCCCACCCCCCAGGCAAAAGATAAGACACAATTGCTGATGATACCACAGACTGCCTTCACACAACACCGAGAGACTCTGCTTGATCCAAAAAGGTTACCAGCTCCCAGATGGTAGCATTTGTAGTTCTACACAGCTGCCAGGGGAAATTGGCCAACAATATTTGTAGAAAGCAGGAGACATTGTTATATGACACTGACTGATGGTCTGAGAATGCAGAGGACATTTCAATAAGTCACAGACCAGCAAGGCAAGAAGTGCTCATCTGCATAAAAGTGGCACTAAACCTAGGCAGGTAATCAACCAATGACCCTGATTGGCTAAGAGATCTACTCGATGGAATGGAACCCTCAACTGGAACTGGGATCCAAGGCAAACTCTTTTGGAGACTTAGATCCTGGACTCCAAGGGGAAGTCTCCACTAACAAAGGGCTACAGAGGGGCTACGGAGAGGCTATACCCACTAGAATCTTGACAAATTAACAATGTTTGTCCAATTTAACCTATACTGATTTGACTCTCCACTGGAGATTGTTTGTATTTTTCATAAGGCAGTGAGAAGCATGGACAACTCAATTCCACCAACAGGACCTGACATAATGGCTGACACCCAAGCAGGAAATAAACCACTCCTAACTCATCTTCTGAGGTCCAAACGAAACCTTTGAAGAAGTGGCAAGATGAGCAAGAGACATACCTCCACAACAAGTCAGATAACCTGGGAAAGGATAATGGAGACAGACATTGAGGACACCCAACATAGTCCAAAGCAGAAATCCAGAGACTCTTGAGATCTCAACAGTAAAGCAGACTTAAACCTCACCCACCATGACTCAGAGAACTTTGTGGAAGAGGGGGCAGAAAGATTGTAAAAGCCATGGTGGGGGAGAATATCAGAAACATTGTCCCCCTCAGCAACAACACAAAGAAAAATTGGCTACTTCTTGTATAATTCATAACCCCAATCCCATGGACAGGCCCATCAGTACCACTGAGGGCCCCCCATGGGCTGAGGACAGGGAGGAGGGAAAGGGGGGGTACCATCACAAGACTTGCTTATGCGGTGTACCCAATTATTAACAATAAAAAGTTTAAAAAAAACAAGTTTTTCATCTGTAACTTGAAAGTCATAGCAAATACTCTACAGGGTACATTTAATATTATATGAAGCTATGTAATATCTCATGATGTATATTCTTTTATGCATTGTATTATACATATTATGAAATGCATAGATGTCTAACACATAGAAAAATGTCAGTAAGCTATGATCGAAATCTGTGCAACCTTATATGAATTTAAATCCAAGGAGATTTACCTTGAAAAGTCATCTTTCCCCAGTGCCCCAATCAGCAAGAATTTTCCTCATCTAACTTTAGTAATTAAAAAAAATCTTGAAGCCGGATGTGGTGGCACATGCCTTTGATCCCAAAACTTGGAAATCAGAGGTAAGATGATGGCCATGAGTTTGAGGCCACCCTGAGACTACACAGTGAATTCTAGGTCAGCTTGGGCTAGAGTGAGACCTGACCTCAAAAAAAAAATTTTTTTTAAAAAAGGTTATGAGGGAAAAAAAAAACTTGACACTAAAGCACACTTAAAACTTGCTCACCATGGTTCAGGGAACTTTGTGGAAGAGGGGGTGGGAAGACGGCGAGAGCTGTGGTGGGGGGAATATCCAGAGACATCACCCCTCCCCCACTGTCTGCTGCAGGTACTACTCATAGCCCTCCATTCAATGGAGCATTCCTGCAATATTACCCAGGAGGGCACTCGGTGGAATGGAGAAAGGAGGTGGGAATTAGTGGTACCAACACATGAATTGTACATACTAAGTTTCTACTTTTAAAAAAAATAAGTAAAACTTGATTTATACTAGCTTGTTTTATCAATCAATTCCCTTCAGTCTTCATCAGCAAGGTCTATAATTTCCTGGCCCTCGGACAATCTCAGGCTCCGATTCCTCCATAGATGGGTTTGCTACGGTTATCAGTCCCCTCTCTCCTATCCCTCTAGTAGGAATTATTTTGTTACTACAGAATCCACAACCTAATTGTTTCTCATGAGAAATTTAACCTCCAGCAAGAGGCCCGAGGCTCTTCTACAAATTGGCACAGAGTAACTTAGCATCCTCATCTCAGATACCAAGTATGCCAACTCACTGTCCACATTGATGCCAACACTCACCCACAGCCTAGCCTCTCACACATATGGCCGGTTCTCCTAACTTCAGAGCATGAAAGTTATTATTTCTTTTGCCTAGAATTTTCTTTACAACAATGCTTCTATGATCTTTTCCTGTAAGCATTATTTTTATTATCTTTGTATATTTTAAATATACCCATGTATTTAGACATCACATGCAGATGCATACAGATACCACTCACTTATGTGGAGAGGTTGTTTTTGAAATTTCAAAAGGTATTAGTTCCTCTTGGGAAGTGAATGTTGCATAGATACATTTCTCCTTATGGCAGCTAAATAACATGATCTTACTCTTTGATTATTATTTTTGACATTTCTGTATGATGCTAGGAGATAACTTAATAAAACAAGTTAAGTTAGGGACAAAACTCCAAGGACATGAAGGCATGAGTCAAATATTTGCATGTGAAGTTGAATTATTGCTCCCATACCTTGTCTTTAGTGGTTATTATAGCCAAGCACATTAAAAAATTAAAATTTAAAACAGTAAAAGATATTAAATCAAGCCTGTGTCTGAAATCTCAGCATTCAAAATACAGAAACAGAGGCTGGGGATATATCTTAGTGGTGATTAAAGACACCTTCAAGTCCAGGTTTGATTGGGGGAAGGAAGGAGGGAGATAGAAAATGAAATAGAGAGCCGGGCGTGGTGGCGCACGCCTTTAATCCCAGCACTTGGGAGGCAGAAGTAGGAGGATCACCATGAGTTCAAGGCCACTCTGAGACTACATAGTGAATTCCAGGTCAGCCTGGGCTAGAGTGAGACCCTACACCTTGAAAAACCAAAAAGAAAAAAAAAGAAAGAAAGAAAATTAAATAGAGGCCTGGAGAGATGGCTCAGCAGGTCAAGTGCTTGCCTGCAAAGCCTAAGGACCCATGCTTGATTCGCCAGTACCCACATAAAGTCAGATGCACAAGGTGCTATACGTGTCTGGAGTTTGTTTGCAGTTGTATCCTCTCTCTCAAATAAAAATATAAAAAATAAAAATAGAGATGGAAGGAAAAGAGAGAATGGGTAAGGGGGAGGAAGGATGGGAGGAAGCAAAGGGAAGAGAAAAGAAGTAGAGGAATGAAGAAGGGAGAGAGGAGGGGGAAGGGAGAGAAAATGGAATAAGAGGACTGTTATGAAAACTGGACCAATGAATTAGGCTCACCTTAGCAGGCAGCCATTCTTCAATTTTGCTTCCCTGTGTATGCATTTCCTCACTAAAAAGAAAAAAAATGAGTAAAAAGGTTAGAGCAATGTATTAATGATTATGTATGATTAATATACTTACAGATATTGGCACTGTGCTAGGTTTTATGTCTGCAGAAGTAAATAAGACAATTCCTTCCCCACTTCAATTTATATTTGGAAGGAACGATAACTCAAAAACCTAATACAAGAACCTAAGACATAAGACCAAGACTTCAGAGGGTACCATGGACAGCGCCCAGTTATGCAAGTATTTTGAGAGGAAAGAGCTTTCAGGAGAATATGTAAGTGAAGAATGAGTGGGAACTAAGGACAGAGTGGAATTTTAGGCAAGTAGAATGTCACATGCTAAAAACTGGCAGCAAGGGAGACCACAGAGCATATGTGAAATTGTAAGTTGATATTATTCTCATATGAGCTGGCCAAAGCTGGGAGAGGATAAATCATTCTATATTCCACCATTAGTAAGTAGCAGAAGTTGGATTTAAAGCCAACTATGACACCAAAGAAATGTTTTTTCCCTTCAGAGCCACGCTACAGTTTCCTTTCAACACCTGCTTCCCCCAGAACCTAGCCTTTAATTCAGTTCTCAGGCAGACACTGAGTACGGTAATATGGTCCTGACTATGTCTTCAATTACTTTTAAATAAGCAGAAGTCATTGGCAAACATCCTCTTTCACATTGTGAATAGGTGATGTTTTAATGCACAGATCAGCCAGCTACATTCTTTTGGATAAGTACTTGATAGAAACTTCAAACAAATGATACTACATTCATAGAAATAAACTGATGAACACTGACTTAAATTTAACATGATATCGTAATACTTCATAAATGACAGCACAATAACCAAGGAGGATAGCCTCTCAGGAGCAGGAAGCGAGGCTACCTAGGTATCACCATTTTCATTGCCAAGAATTTAAATCAGCTGATTTTTTCCTGCTGGCTCCAGGAACAGGAGGATCCATTGATTTTAACAGCTTAGTAAGCCTCCCAAACAGATAAATCCCATAATATTCTCAGCAGCTAAAGTCAAATGGGTATACTTGTGCAGTGAAGTCCTGCTTACTGAAGATTTGGTGATAGAATGGACAAACCCTAATCTGGCCATAGTCTCTATAACACATACTCATGGATGCCAGAAAGACTACGCATTAAGTGCTCCACAAAGTCCAAGCAGTTAGCTGTACATTTATTTTGTTAAATATGCATGAACACAAATGGCTGCCCCATTTTAGAATACTTCTATTAAAGCATTAAAGATACATGGCAATGTAATATAACATGCACAATGGACAGTGTCTACCATTCTGTGGTCTTTGTGGATTAGGGTATTTTGACTTTCTTTTTTTGGCACCTGAAAACGATACTATCTTCTTAATCTTTATTCAGTTATTCATCACCTGCAGTGAGGATCAAATCCCTGCTCAGTAGCTATCATCAATAGTATCACTAAATAACACAAGGTAGATGCTATTTGAAGTATGTGCACTTAGCTGGAGAGATGGCTCAGTGATTAAGGCATCTGTCTGAAGTATGTGCACTTTACCCAATGCTAGCCTCTCATTAACCCATGAAGCACCCCCAAATTCAGAACCCAGCCCATTCCCCTTTCTAACTGAAGTCAGGATCCTATTGCTTACTCTGCCTAGATCTTTTTGGAGACTTCTTCAGAGCAACAGAATGGAGAGATGCTAGAATCTTTTGACCAACACTGATGCATGTGACATTATTTCAACTTCATTCAAGTAGATTCTTGTTCTTAACCTTACTTGACCACGTCATCTCAGAAGCTAGAAACAACTGCACACTTACAGACATCCTTGGATTTTCCTCTTGCCCTTTGATTGAAATAGTTTAGAGGATTCTGGGGTGAATGGATTAATATTGACCAAAGACAAAGAGGTCTTTTCATCCATGAGGGGAGCAGGTGTTAGCCTTAGATGCTTGGCACTTCGTGCTGAGAGCTTCCCTGGTGAAGAAATCTCTGGTTGAATCGGCTGACTCTGAGTGGGAATGATGAAAAGCAAGTCAGAATAGGGTTAGTAGAAATAAAGCTTCGTGTCAGTTAATATTTGAACCAAAGACTGATGTGGCCTTAAAGACTAACCGGTTCAGGGAGACCTGATAACATTATGCCTGTTACTTAAAACTATGGAATCCCAGTATTTTAACTTTAAATATTCTGATTCCTGAGGTTCATTAACTTATACCTTGTGTCCTAGGCCATCTGCTAGCTATGAAACCTACCAATTCTAGTCCTGTCTCTAATTTTTAAAAATGAAGTCATTTGGGCCAGAGAGATGGCTCGGTGGTGAAAGGTACTTGCCTTCAAAGACTAATAGCCTGAGTTCTGTTCCCAGAACCCATGTGAAGCCAGTTGCCCAAAGTGCCACATGTGTCAGGAGTTCTTTGTAGCTGAAAGAGGACTTGGCATGCCCATTCTCTCTCAAATAAAAATATTATGAAGACATTTAACTTTAGATTGACAAAAATGATTCTATAGAAGACTCAGTTCCAGTGTTCTCATGGATTAACTTTCCCCGTTGTTCATCCCAGTATCCCCACTAAGTAGCAGATGTTGAACGAGATACCAGTGGGGTACTGAGATGAACTGTGATATACAGCTCATTAATCAGCAGTTCATCAATGTCAAAATAAATTACTTTTAAAGGAGAGATTTTATAGACTAAACATGAAGAAAGTTCCCACTTTCACTTAAAATATTGCATTTAATGAAGTGTTCCTTGAAGTGAGATAAAGAGATTAAAAATAATACTCTAAAATAATCCCTTAAGATTCCTGGACTTTGCAGTGGCTATCACCAGCTACCAACGAATCGGAGAATGGTCCAGACTTACTATTCCAAACATAGTACAATAAGATATAGACATAACTATAAGATTATAATAAAAGTCAAACATCAAGTTCAAAGACAAGAATTTTGAGGCAGCAGAATGCCATTAGGTCTAAGTTTCAAGAGTTGGAGGAACTCCTGTGCTGTGGATCTGTGAGTGCTTAGCCACATCCACAGACCAGAATGGAACCTCACAGCTCACTCATTATCCTTGCGAGGCTCTTTAGAAAATACTGACATTTGGATGGTCTCTACCCACAACTGTTTCCAATAATGCCCTGGCGTCAGGCTTCCTTCAGGTCCTTTCCACCCTATACCTGAAGCCATCATTTTTGTTTTTCTCAATACCCCTCCTCAAAACCAGTTAATGGATGACTCAACGTTTTCAGGATAAAACCTTTATCTCTTGCCTACTCATTCCGGCCTCATTTCCTCCCTGTCTCTGGCACAGGTTCTTCCCCTTGGGGGACTCAGTGGACACCTCTTGCTGTGCTTCCCATTCTTAGTTTCCTCTACTTTGCTTCGACAATTCCAGTTCATTCAGTCTTTTAAACATTTTTATTTGAGAAAGAGAGAGAGGAAGAAGGAGGTGGAGGACAGAGTATGGGCACACCAGGGCCTCTTGCCCTTACAGATGAACTCCAGGCAAATGCACTGCTTTGTGTACCTGGCTTTTATGTGGGTACTGGGAGATAGAACCCAGGCTGTCAGGCTTAGAAAGTGCCTTTAACCATTGAGTCACCTCCCTAGCCCCTCTGACTCTTCTCTGATATTACTATCTTTGGAATCTTTCCTGAAGCTTAATATCCTAATTTTTGCTCCTCGTGCTCAGTGGTTCTTTTACTAGATAATATTTATCTTTCTTCATGCGTGGGCTCATACTGAAGATGCATACGCTAGTGGAGGTCTTGCTAACACATCAAGGCATTCTGTTAAGTTAACAAATGAAATATGTCATACTTTTCTGTCTGTATACTCTTAAGCCACATTCAGAGCCTATTCACCATGTATTAAAACTGCCCCAACTTAAAAATTATTTGCAAGCAGAGAGAGAAGAGAATGGGCACACCAGAGCCTCCAGCCTCTGCAAACAAATTCCAGACACATGCTCCACTTTGTGCATCTGGTTTTACATGAGGTCTAGGGAATTTAACGCAGCTGGTTAATCTTTGCAGGCAAATGCCTTAACCACTTAGCCATCTCTCCTGCCCCAAGAAAATCCAACTTTCAATACTATTCACATGTGGCCTTCACCTTTCCTAATTAGCCTGATGAGAATTGATCTTTACAGAGAATTCTTAGAGCCCTCTCCCCACTTTCTGCTAAATTGGAAGCTTTTCCAGGGCAGAGATGTCTTATGTTTTTTACCCACAGAGGGTTCTCCAAGAGAAAAAAAGTGTCATCAATTAACCACTGAGAATTCAGCTCATATTCATTGGTCTATAGTCCAGACCAGCAGCTGTTTCCTGTTGTGCTTGGCAGTCCTACTCAGCAGGTCCTACAGAGACCTGCTGCCAGTAACTGTGATGTTACCATCAAGATCTTAAGCAAGCTGAGCCAGCAGGGAGCAGAGCAAACACCCTTCCTAGGGATCACACATCATGGCAGACTCTTCCCGATGCAACCTGCTTCACCCCTGACTTTAACAGCAGGAGTGATGAAATGAGAGACTCACTGCAGCATGCATAAAGGAACATGCAACTATTATATTCATATAACTATTATAACCCCTGCTTGTTTGCCACCCTCAGTTTTTTTTTTTAAGTATCAAGTTTCTTTGCTCAGGAGTAATAGAGTCTGTGCTTCAATCGGCCAAGAGGGGTGCAGACTTTCTGCTGGGGAGAGCAGCAGCAATAGATATGAATATACTGGTGACTGAAAACTCCTGTACTAGGAAACATTAGTAAATGATTACCAAGAACTACAGCTGGTGGAAGGAAGAACCCAAGTCACGTGACTGGTTTTCACCTTCATAAAGTACACAAGCTGGCTATAGATTCAGTATTCATTCCCACTTCCAGTAGTTCCTTCCCACCCTCCCCCCTCTAGAGGTAGCATCTCACTCTAGCCCGGGCTAACCTGGAATTCATTATGTAGTCCCAGGCTGGCCATGAACTCATGGCGATCCTCTGACATCTGCCTCTGAAATGCTAGAATTGAAGGGTAAGCCCCCACTCCTGGCTCAGTTTCAGTATTTTTAAACTGAGAATCTTTTTCCCTTAACCAATACTCATTCATATGGATCAAACACCAAACTGTTACTGGCACCATTAGTTTGGGGGAAGTGGCAAGACATTGCGTTCTGTTTTATGGGAACTTTAAACTTGCTTCATGTCACCAATAAAAGCACGATACACCCAGCCTGTAGGGCAAGCCTATTACATACATATAAACCACCAAGTCCTCTTTCCCTGTCAGCTGAAGGAAAGTAGAGCTCAGAGACCTGGGTCCCCCCTGTACCCCATATCTTACCTTGGGAGTGGAGGGGCCTTCACCAAGAGGCAGCTTTGGTGCTGGTGTTGCTGGACACTTGGGAAGGTCTGAACTTGAAGTTCCCAGAGTAGGATCTGGACTTTCCTTTTCTTCCGTCAGAGTGGTGTCAAGTTCATCTATGTCGGGAGTCTTGGGAGGCTCCAGTTCCTCATCATCTAGGTCGGGAGTCTTGGGAAGCTCCAGTTCCTCAGCACCTATGTCGGGAGTCTTGGGAGGCTCCAGTTCCTCAGCATCTATGTCGGGAGTCTTGGGAGGCCCCAGTTCCTCAGCCTCTGTTGCCTCCTGTTCCTTCTCAGCCTCATCCTCAGAAAAGGAAAAGTTGAACTTCTCCCTTAGCTCTTTGGGAGCCCGCTTGTCTTCCATCTTGGTAAATGGGCAGACAACGTAGGCAAGGAGATTTCCAAGAAAGTAGCACCTGAATCTATGGAGGTAAGGCCGAGATAAGAAAACGACCCCAGAAACTTCCACAACATTGACCCGCCTTTTCCTCTTCCAACTAGCAGCTTCGAGTCACACTGGGAATTGTCTCTCTTAAGTACCACAAATCTGCAAGGCCTCAGCTTATCCTGATTTCCATTCTGATTAAAGAAGCTCCAGTAACTGTGGGCAATTATGCCCTCTTCATGCAGAGAACTCTTATGGATATACCAGTCTCCCTGTAGCCACTGTTTTATTTATTTTGTTTTGTTTTGTTTTTTGAGGTAGGGTCTCGCTCCAGGCCAAGCTGACCTGGAATTCACTATTTATTCTCAGGCTGGCCTCAAACTCATAACAATCCTCCTACCTCTGCCTCCCAAGTGCTGGGATTAAAGGCATGCACCACCATGCTTGGCTGCTAAAAATATTGATAACACAGTTGGATTCCTTTAATTTACTATGGCTTTTAAGATGTTTATTAGCTAACTTGGGAGCAAGCTCATAATCAGAATTATTTTCACTCTTTCACGCCACACATATCTAATGGCTCACCACAGGTCATTAGCTCTTGGCACCACCTGGATATTAGAATGCCCCTTAACAACCTCTAGCATGTCTTGGCTGAAGCTCATATACCTGATGTGATCACACCTTACAACTCACACCTGTGCTTCTTCAAGCATTCTCCCTTCCCACCAAGTACAGGAAGTTACAGCTTTCAGGGTACTGAACAAAATTTTAAACCAACAAAGGAAAGTCAATGAGCCTGGATCAACAGCTAAAGGTGCTTGCTTACAAAGCTTGCCGATATTCAATTCCCCAGTTATCCATGTAAAGCTGGAAGGGTGAATTCCAGGAGACTCGACCTGGGTATGCAACACACACAATTAATTAATCAATTAATTAATTAACAGAGAAAGTCTAGAAAGCTCAATGCCTAGAGGCAGATACTGAACTTAAAGGTGTGAGCCACCCTGAGACTACATAGTGAATTCCAGGTCAGCCTGGACTAGAGTGAGACCCTACCTCAAAAAGCCAAAAAAAAAAAAAAAAAGCATAAAATGGCAGTGAATTTTGACTCCAAATACTTTATAGAACGTCTTTTTCTTAGAGTTTAGATATCTTTGAAATACATTATTTAGTTTCTTTCTCAGAAGTCCCCAGAGGAAGGGTGAAACCTCTTTGAAAGGAAAACAAATAGAACTATCAAAAAATCCTAAGTGAGGCATGGTGGCTCACACCTTTAAGTCCCAACACTCAGGAGGCAGAGGTAGGAGGATCGCCATGAGTTCAAGGCCACCCTGAGACTACACAGTGAATTCCAGGTCAGCCACAGCTAGAGTGAGACCCTACCTCAAAAAAAAAAAAAAAAAAACAAAAAAAATCCAAAAGTCTGTCTTCAGAGGATATGTACCCCCAAGGAAATGGTTCAGCATCTCAAAGTAAAGCCCTCAACCCTATGTTCACTACAGAGCTGTCCTCAACAGCTATGGTATGTTATTGGTCAAAAGGTGGATTTTCTATCCTGATACATTCATTCGATGGAATACTCTTCAGCCACACACAAAGGAAAACCCTGCCAAGATTTGACATGGATGAAGCTGGAGGATATGAGTACATTATGCTAAGAAAAATTACTAGGACAAAAATGCTCTCTGATCTTAACGATATGTGGAATCTAGAAAAATTGAACTAGAAATAGTGAGCAAACTGGTGGCTGTCAGGGATTGGGAACAAACTGGCCAGAATAATAACTTTTTGTTGTCAGGTAAATGAGTTCTGGGGATCTAATGTGTATAGCATGAGTGATGATGAATGTGTTAATCTGACGATGATAACAATTATTTAATGTGTACACATACACAGTGAATAAAGAAAGCAAAGCCCCTCTCCTATTGTCTTATAGGAGAAAACCTTATGAAAGGAGGTACATGAAAAAGAGAAAGGAGATGTATAAGCCCCCCAAGAGGCTCTGCAAGAGACCTGGAGTCTTGGCATGAGGAGAGGGAGAAAGAGGGACAGACATTGAAGAACCAATGTGGCTTGAGGAGCTTGAAACTAGTTTTATTTCCTTTTTCTTCATAGTCTTTGGCTTACCTGCTCTCCACTCCTTTTCTCTCTCTTCACCTATCCCTGCTTCACCTTCTCTCCTGCTCTTTCTCTGTCTCCAATGCCTGACAAGGGTGACCCCAATAAAAAGTAACTTCAACAAGAAAGTGTGTTCTTAGCTAAAGGCGTCCTCGTGGCTCAGTGCTCTCTGGTTGGGCCACTTAACCCCTTTTGGCCCCCTTCCCCTCCCCCTCCTACCCACATGCACTGTCTTAGATAGTCAGTGGGTGATAGAATCTTATAGGACCCGGTAGCTCACTGCCCACCTCTGTCCAAGGTTAAGCAATAAAGGGTCATCCCAGGGAAAGGAAAACTCACGAGTTACCAGTAAAGAATTTACCAACAACTGAAATTCTGAGCCCAGGGTGAGCTTCTTGGTGAGTGAGTGAGAGGAAATGATTTCCCTCCTGTAGCCTTGGTGTTGGGCAGCTTCTCTCTCACATCCCATCATTTGTCACTTCTGTCTCTCCAGGCCTGCTGGTAGCTGACTTTGCTCCCACCAGAACAGAGCCTGACCTAAGCCACTAAGACTATCACAGACCTGGAGGGAGGCCCAGGGCTGGGGGTGATTCTTTACTACCACCCCATCTTTCTTCTCTCCCTGATAGAATTCTCAATTCCAAATACACTCAATTATTCATGACTGATGTTTGCCTAGGGGAAGAAACTGTGCTATTACTGATGGTTAGATCATGTGTTATCAGGGATAATTCTATTAGATGCTGTCACCATTGGCCTTCCCATGTATTGACACTCAGATGATGTTCCTGGTTTGGAACTGGGCACTTGTTGATTCAGATGACCTAAGGAGATCTCTGGAGTGGCACATCATGCCTGTGGCCCAGGGCCTTGAGGGTTTTTTGTCATGTTAACTCTGTTCTTTATTCTTCACTTGTCCACATTATGGAAAATTCCATCCATGTCTACTCTCAGTGTATCTACCTTAGATCAAAGGTTCTTGGAATAGTCGGGATGATGTGTGAACAAGGGCCTCACATTATCTGTGATAACAGAAGCAAAAGCAGGGTTTTTGCTTAGTGCCCTTAGTAAACACAGTAGATGATCAATAAATTGTGGATAGATATGGGGAAATAAATTAATATATCTTACTTTTGCTCAAAACAGTCACACAATTTAATTTTAAAATATATGTATTTATTTGCAAGCAGAGAAAGAGAGAAAGAGGGAGGGAAAAAAAGAGGGTGCTCTAGGGCCTCTTGTCCCTGAAAGCAAGATTCATGTGCCACTTTGTGCTTCTGGCTTCGGTGGGTACTGGGGAATCAATCTGGGCCCTTGGGCTTTGCAAGCAAGCAAGCCTCTTTAACCACTGAGCAATCTCTCCAGCTGTAACTAATTTTTTTAAAAAAGGATTGAATGTTTTGCTTATTGAAACTGAAGATATTGAGCAGAGAAAAAGCAAAGATACTCAAAATATATATGAAGAAAACTAACCTTGTCTCTCAGGTGGCACCCAAGTCCCTAAACCTCATGCTTGGGGGAAGTTTGTCTCTTGTTTTCCTTTCTCCCTGTCACAGGGCCAGGGGACCAGCTTGCTCTATGATAAATGGTTTTAGGGGAAACACTTTGAGATGAACAGGGAGTTGCTACCCTTTCTTCAGATTCAACTCTCAACAAGCTTAAACAGCACAAGACAGTTTATTAAAATAACTTACACTCACAAATAATGCTGTGCCATTAGTAGAGATCTCTAGGTTAATCCTTTAATTTGAAATTTACTGAAATCTAACTGGTTAATAAATCAAACAGACTTTAATGAATTGCTTCTCTTGCCATAGTTTCCCCTTGACTACAACTAGAGGCTAGTCATCAAAATAGCTGTTGTAGTAGAGGCATGCTAATTATCATCCCACAGACGGGGTATTCTCAGAACAGATGCCCAGAGTGTAGACACCCATGATGCTCTGCCCAAACCTAAAGGAGCAAATGAGCAGATAGCTGATGGTTTCTGTGTTAGCCATAGTTAGTCTGTGGTTATTTCTAGCTTTCCATAAAATTACATGTGTAAGGGAGTGGCTTGTGTGATCTCCATGAAGGTGAGCACTGCTTCCTCAAGATCTCTGCTTCCCTGCTTCCTTTCACATACATGAGTGTATGTTCTCTCTCTCTCTCTCTCTCTCTCTCTCTCTCTCTCTCTCTCTCATGCACACAAATATACACTATTTCACTGGGAAGAAATGACTAAGTATGGAAAGGCTCATTCTCAGAGCAGTATTTCTTGTGATTGTGACTTACTGTCTTTTCTGTGCTCAATAGGCTTTGAAAGTCACGAGCAACTTGGTTAAATACTCCCGACCATTTCTTTATACTTCCAGTTCTGATTCAAATATTAGGTCACTACACTGAAGTTTACCTTCATCAGAGCTGTGTTGTGTTTTGTTTGAGTTTGGTTTTTTTGAGATGGTGTCTCATGTAGCTCAGACTGGCCTCCGAACTCAAGGCTGGCCTTAAACACCTGATACTTCTGCCTCAACTTCCCCAATTCTGGGATTGTAGGCATGTATCACCACACCCAGCTTGGAAAACTTTTTATGAGGTTCTGAAGATTATTATAATTGGGAATTATATCCTTTCCACTGGGGTGACTACCAGAAACTCTGAAAACTTAGAAACCTTATAAAATGATTGCCTCTAAGGAGAGAATGAGGGTGGGGTTAGAGAAGGTACTTGCTTCTCATTACATGGCTGTTATGTAGTTTCATTAATTTTTTGACATGAATATCTACTTATTAAAATGTTTCTAATACTGCTTAAAATATCTGTAATCAGGAATATAAGGAAATATATTTTTAAAAACTTGTTCCCTAACATGCTTGGATGACTTTGCTAATTTCATTTTCTGACCTAAATTATGGAGTTGCCTGTGTTCATTCTCCCAAACTTCAGCCTATGTATACCCCCTTCCATAGATTCCATTCAGTTGGAGGTGCTATCTACAAGCTGGAACTCTCGGAGTTTACAGCTACATCTCGGACCCTGTTCTGGAACTTCAGATTTTCAATGTTCTTATGAAGTTCCACTCTGCATATCCAAACACCATCACTTTGCATATCCCACGCTTCCCTGTCACTCCCTCTCCTTCTGCACTGTTTCTACCAGATCTCAGTAAATAGAAAGATCCAATCAACAAGAACACTCTTCAGCTGCATCTTTACCTCTTCTGAGAGACAGCAGCCTCTTAACAAGGATCCGCTGAGTTCACTCTTGCCTCACTCCTCTTCCTCTATGTCTAGCAGCAGATGGGTACCTTCTAAGCTGTTACTGAGATCATGACATGTCCGATCTCAACCTTCCCAGCACCCCCTCCATTTCGCTCAGAATGCAGAACTAGCCCTAATAGCAAGGCCTATATGGTTATGTGATTCCCCACTCTCCCCTAATGTGTCCAACTCCTGCTATCTTCTCCCTCGTGCATTTGCTCTGGTCTCCTCGGTGTTCCTACAAGTGCTCTCATCTACTGTCTTTTCTACACCAGAGATCTGTCTACCCACTAGCTTCTTCTTTTCTACATGTCTCACTTGCCTCTCCTGCCTAAGCCCTGATGAGCCTCTTCCCCCCAAACACTAATGAGTACCCATCACTCATTCTCTGGCCCCTTGCTCTGTGTTGGTCTTTCATTGTTCTTCAGCCATATCCCATTTTACATATTTGATGGTTCATTTAAAAAATTGTCTTCCCTAAACAATAAATTCCACCAGAGTAGCAGTTTTATGTCTACTTCTCTACAGTGTTCCCTTTCCCAAGAACAGGCCTTGGAACACAGTAAGCACTCAATAAATATTTGCAAAGTGAATCAGCATGCTATGAATTCTGTCTATCCCCACGGCAGACACCACCAAAGAAACTTTTATGAGATTTCTTTTTTGAGGTAGGGTCTCGTTCTAGCCCAGGCTGACCTGGAATTCACCATGTAGTCTCAGGGTGGCTTTGAACTCACGGTGATCCTCCTACCTCTGCCTCCCAAATGCTGGGATTAAAGGTGTGCCACCACCATGCCCAGCCTTTATGAGATTTTGAATGTTTGCTTTTCTCATTTCCTTCCTTCCTTCCTTCCTTCCTTCCTTCCTTCCTTCCTTCCTTCCTTCCTTCCTTCCTT
>PVHP010038270.1:0-17045 GCA_004024765.1 Zapus hudsonius | reverse complement strand
ATCTATCTAATGCTGCCATTAAATCCCACAGTTGGTCTGACATCTTCCTGCTTCTGAACAGTGATGTGCAACTTCTCAGTAGCTTGTCTTCTGTGTGCGTCCAGAAGTTCTTCCACGACTGTGGCCGGTTCCTTCCTCCTTTTTTCCTGAAGAGTATTTATACCAAGCACCTCACTAATGATGAAGGCTGAACATGTACAATCAAGGGTTTATAAATGAGCGAATGAAGGAGTGGACAGCACATGCGTGGACACCAGGGGGTGAGAGATCAGGAAGGGTTTCCCAGAAGAGGGGAAAGGTTTGTTTTCAAGTCTGAGATGAGGAAGTGTGTGGGGATGTGGAGAGAATGGGAAGGTGGAACAGGATTTTGAAGCTGGGCGTGGTAATCCCAGCACTCAGGAGGCAGAGGCAGGAGTTCAAGACCACACTGAGATGACAGTGAATTTTTCCAGGTCAATCTGGACTGAAAAAAGAAAAAAAAAAAAAAAGAAAGGAAGGAAGAAAGAAAAGGGAACTTGAAGACTTGTAGATTTGTAGCATATGAAATCATATACTCAGTCAATGATACATAAAACAACAGATGAATACATACAATGAAAGGCGGATGGACAAGAATTATCTGGTTCCCAAACTTTCAAGTTTTTGTTTTTGTTTTTTTCATTTTGTAGCTTTATCCACAACAAAAAGATACAGTTCTTAAAGCCACTTGCTGTTCTACTTTCTAGGCTTTGGTTTTTTTCAAATTGAGCTTTTTTTTTTCCCCCCCCTGGCTCTGCGAATCCCAGCCTGTGATTCAGTGCTTTGAACTGTGAAAAACAAGGAGGTTCATTATCATACAGCGAAGTTGAATTCTTTTCCTGCATTAATGTGACTGTTTAAAAAAACAAAGATCAGGGTTGGAGAGATGGCTGAGTGGTTAAAGGTGACCGCGTGCAAATCCTGACAGCCCGAGTTCAATTCCCCAGGGCCCATGTGTAGCAGGGGAGCTGGGGATTAGAATTTAAAGTTGAGCCGGGCATGGTGGTGCACACCTTTAATCCCAGCACTCGGGAGACAGAGGTAGGAGGATTGCCTTGAGTTCAAGGCCACCCCTGAGACTACACAGTGAATTCCAGGTCAGCCTGGGCTAGAGCGAAGACCCTACCTCGAAAAACCAAAAAAAAAAAAAAAAAAGAGTACCCAACTAATTCCAATGCAACTTAAAAGTACCTGAATTCTTGTCTATAAAATTATAGAATTAAAATTATAGACCACCAGAGGATTAAAGTATAATGGAAGACTTTATTTAACAGAAAATGGAAAGTTACAGAGCTCTCCAGCCACTTGTGTGGAGAGAACACGTGGGAGAGGTTTTAGCAAAATCTGTGCTTCTCAGCCAAACAAGCAGAAGAAGGAAAGATATCATGAGAAAGAGAGGTTCATGTGGGAAAGAACCCCAGCCCCTTTCCATAGCCATTAGGTAGTGGTGGGAGGAGAGCTTACCTAAGACTTAGAGCCTGGAAAGACTCATGTCCTGCTAGCAAGCCATGTGAGGAAGAGAAAGAAAGGAAGAATTTCCTGTTCCAATGAGTATTCCCTGCCCCAGGTGAGCAGAGACACAGCTGGTTGGCCCATACTTGACCAGTCAGTTTCAGGACTAGGTTTGAACTCTAGTTAGAGACACCTCCCACTCAGAGGTCAGGCATGGGATCTGTGGAACTTACCTGAAAGTATGAGCTAACTGTCACACATGTAAAGTCAGTGCACAAAGTGGCACATGAGTCTGGAGTTTGTTTGCAGAGGCAGGAGGTCCTGGCTCTCTCCTACCCCCTGTCTTTCAAATAACTAATATTAAAAAAAAAAAAAAACCAGCCAGGTGTGGTGGTGCACGCCTTTAATCCCAGTGTTTGGGCAACAGAGGTAGGAGGATCTCTGTGAGTTTGAGGGCAGCCTGAGACTACGTAGTGAGTTTCAGGTCAGCCTGGACTAGAGAGAGTCCCCACCTCAGAGGAAAACAGATTCTTGGTCTCAGCTCCAGCATCTAACAAGTGGCTGTGCTGTAGGTGAGGAAGGAACTTTTAGCTGCAGTGGCTGAGACTTTGGAAATGGCCAGAATTGGGTTCAAATTCTAACTTTGCTTCTTACCTGTTTACTTTCTGCTAAAATGGCATCAAAACAGTCATTAGTTGTGATAAGCAAATACTCACAAAACATGTAACATAGAGCCTGGCCTGTAATAAGTGCTCCACCCCAATATTTTCATTACAAGACCCACTAGAGTCTCAGCCCAAATTTGGGCTCAGATTTGCTATGTAGCTGGGGATGATGTTATCATTTTATTTTTATTTCTTAGGAGATGACTTAAAATTTATTTATTTATTTATTTGCAAGCAGAGAGAGAGACAGAGAGAAAATGGGTGCACCATGGCCTCTAGCCTCTGCAAATACACTCCACATGCATGTACCACTATGTGCATCTGGCTTTATGTGGGTCCTGAGAACTCGAACATGGGTCGTTAGCTTTTTCGGACGAGCAACCACTGAGCAATGTCTTCAGCCCCGGGATAAATTGTGAACTCCTGATCCTGCAACTTCCATCTCCCAAGTGCTGGGAGTGTGGGTACACACCACCACACCCAACACCTGTCTCTTCTAAGACATATTCTGCTTCAACTTTTCTAACCACCTTCTGCTCTACTACTAAAATGTGTGCCTGTTAGTACTCTAAAATGTAAGATGTAGGGCTGGAGAGATGGCTCAGCGGTTAAGGCACTTGCCTCCAGTGTCTAAGGCCCTGGGTTCAATTCCCCAGGACCCACATAAGCCAGACCCACGAGGTGGTGGCCCTGGTGCATTCTCTCTCTCTTTCTCTCTCTCTCTTTCTCTGCTTGAAAATGAATAAATAAAATATTTAAAATGTAAGATGTAATCACATCACATATCTCTTAATCCTGTTATTAGTCTCATTTGGACCTGATGAGGACCCGTTCTCATGTTCAAGTACCTCGTCTTAAATGATACTGATGTATCTTTAAATCATCCCTAGACTACGGACCATATTTATATAACACCCATGCTCTGTAAATACCATTATAACGGATCACTAGGGGGTGGAGGGCACTCTGCGATGCTCAGTACAGATCTAACCATTACAGGCCAAATTACATGGTGCCCAACATCAGCAACGCAACATTGAAAAATACTGTTCGACCTGTGACTGGCTGACTCTGGATGCTGACCATCACGACTGACTCATGCCAACCTCCATTTTCAGAGAAGGGCACTGAAGGTCAGAGGCGGCAGTCTCCAGGGAGAGCCTTCTGCAGGAATATGCCCTCTGCTGCTGCTGCTGGTGTCAGCACACAGCGCTGGCTTCTCTTCAGCTGGCCTTGGGACTTGCTTTGGCCAACAGAGCAGGCTGCAGAGACTGTCATGCTGATGAGGGACCTGAAAGAAACCAGCAGCTTTCCGCTTTTGCTCTCTTGCTAGGGAGGTCATGATGTGGGAAAGCACTGGAAATGTGGACATCGTGTATAAAGAGAGGTTGCATGAGCAAGTAGGGAAGCAATCCACACCCTGGTCCCAAGAGTGTGAGGGAGAGTCTCTCAACCATCGGCCATCTGAATGCAGTCACACGCACTGTCTGAAGTGCCTGAAACCAGGAACTGCCAAGTCAGAACAACAGTGGTGTGAAAAATAGAAATCTTTTCTGCTTTAACCCTCTTCTGTGTGTGTTTAAACCACACACACCTCTACGAAACAACTTCATATCACTTAAAATGACTCCCATATACTCCACAAGGCGACACTGTGATAATCAACAGAAGAATTAAAGTCAGTACTGGTCATGGTTCAAGGCTGGTGTGTCCTGATAGAGGAGTGCGGAGCTCTTCTTCCTACTAGGCCGTGACTGTGATGGGCTTTGTCCTGCCTTTCTTGTTAATATTCCCTCCTTGGGATGGATGTGTCCTCTGCTTATTCAATGCAGCAATTTATGCCATACAATAATTTGGTTGGACTTTGTCCCGTGTTCCTGGAAGGTAACCCTTGAAGTCTTTGGACCTTCCCAAGTGATCTTTTTCTTGGTTATTCTTTGTTATATCTGAGTCTATCTATGCTAACAAGGTGGGCTCCTTGATGGTATCAGGATGTGGGCTGGCCAACGAGAAAAGACCAACTGTGATGTTTGATCTTAAATATCAACTTGATTGGATCTCAAATCACCTAGGAGATAAATCTTTGGACATGTTTGTGAAGGGGGTTCCCAATTAGGTTAGTTGAGGTAGGAAGACCCACCCTAACTGTGGGTGGTACTAGTGAACAGGCCAAATTCCAGGACTGGAGAAAGACAGTTTATCACCAGCATATATAACTCTGCCTCATGCCTGGGGAAGCAAAGTGAGCAGCTGTTTCACACACTCCTGCAGCCAGGCACACCTGACATGCACGCAGGTGCTGGAAATATGAAACTTAGCACTCACCCTTGCACAACAAGCATTTATCTACTGAGATATCTTGCCTGCCCCGGAAGAAATCTTTTTTTTTAAAAAAAATATTTCATTTGCGATGAGAGACAGGAGACAGACAGAAAGAGAGAGAATAGACACACCCGTGCCTCTAGCCACTACAAACTCCAGACACATGCACCACATTGTGCATTTGTCTTTACGTGGGCACTGGGGAATCGAACTCCTGTCCTTCTGTTTTGCCAACAAATGCCATAACCATTAAGCCAGCTCTCCGACCCTGTGCTGCTGGGATAAACACCTACTCAGACAGCAGTTAATGGAAGGACTAGATTGATTTCAGTTTACAATCTCAAGGGGAAGTTTCATCAACCTCAAAGCCCGCCCTAGCGACACTCCTCCATCAAGGCTCCATGTCCCAAACTGCCACCAGCTGGGGACCCAGTACTCGAAACCCATGAGGCTGTGGGGGACATCGCACTCCAACCACCACAAGGTGGCATGATCTTGAAGGAGATTTTGGGGTATCAGCCTCTGTGTCTTCTTCATACCATGGGGTGGGCAGCTTCCCTTACATCGTGTTTCAGGTCATAGTATGCTGACTCACCACAGGCAATGGGCTCACTGGATCTTGACTAAAACCTCTCCAATGGTGAGCTACAACAAATCTTTCCTCTTCATAATTTGATTATCTCAGGTGTTTTGTTACAGTAATGGAAAGGTGACTTACACACATGCTTACTCTCTTGGGTTCCTGGCATCAACCTGGGGTTTTGGGATGTATCCACTGAGGATGTCACACTGTTATATTGAGTTTTTCATCCAAGTAACGGAGCTTAAGTGTTGAACTGCAGATGTGGTGAGTCCAGTCTGCAAGTTAATCATCTCTCAGGACACTGAAGACATGGTGTGTAGGTTTTGCAGAAGGTGGAAGACATGGGGCAGCAGACAGAGGACAGCTCGCATTACGGGAAGAGGCTTTGGATTTGTAACCAGGGGAATAAAAAGGGTTGGTTGAAAGTCCCTCATCTTGGTCAAGGCAAGCCTGGAGCCTTACTGTTTAAAGCTATGCCTCATCAAATTAGTTGTATGGCTTCTGTAGCTCAAGCTTAACTCAGACAGACAGGCCTGTCGGGCACAGATTCCTCAAGCACATGATGTGAGGGGGAACAAATGTCACCCCCAACAAGAACTCCAAGGACAGATGATGCCAGCAGGAACGGCAGGCCAAGGCTGTAGCAGCCAGGTACAACTGGCGAGCCTGAGGGAACGACCTCAGTCAAGTGGAAGACAGGGAACGAACAGAATGAGACATCCTGTAAACTCACTGGGCTGAAAAAAATGCATCACTTTCACCCTCCCCACCACCCCACTCCCACCACAGCAACAAAAGCTTAAAAATTAAAATATTCCTAAGGAACTGTGATCACAGAAGCAGAGAAATTTGAGCCCTAATAGCAAAAATGCCCAACAAGCCAGGCGTGGTGGTGCACACCTTTAATCCCAGCACTTGGGAGGCAGAGGTAGGATTGCCATGAGTTCAAGGCCACCCTGAGACTACAGAGTGAATTCCAGGGCAGCCTGGGCTAGAGCGAGAGCCTACTTCAAAAAACCAATAAATAAATAAATAAATAAATAAAAATAAAAAGCCCAACATCTCAAAAACCTGATTTCCTATCTACTTTCTCCTGGCCTCCCTCTCCTAAGTGAAAGATGAGCTTTGATATTAGGGAGCTGTTGGAATTAGTTTTATTCACCAGCAGTATTGGGAATAAAGGCAGAGCCTGCAGGAATGTGGGCTCAAACAAGTAATCATTATTGCAAAATCAAATTCTCCATCTCATCTGTGATACGCCTGTATGTAACCCTAGAGCTGGGCTTCACAGCGTTGTAAATCCAGCAGACAAGACACAGAACAGTGGGCCATGGAGGCCCTTGTGTGTCTAAAAGCTCTGCCCAGCAAGAGAGATATATGAGGGTGACTTTCTCCCCATTGCTTTTGCAATAAAATCCACTCAGAGCTCTAGGAAGAGTTAGGAATGTAATTCAGCTACCATAAATCAAGACTAAAATTAAGACGGCCAGATACGTAGCAGCCTGTTCAGGTGTGCGAAGAACTGGAAATTTACTACCCTGGTAATGGGCAGCAGCAGACTATCTGATTACCGAGAGAAAGGAGAAATATCACTCTCTGGGGTGAAAAGCTAAATGTTCTAATCCATTAAGTCACATCTGTGCCAAGGCAGGATTAATATTGAAGTTCGTGTAACATTTAACTTTTTCTTTAAAAAGAATGAAGTCGAATGTTAGGGAAAATCTATAACTGAAAAAGCTATAGTTCATAGGAATTCTAATTTGACTATTTGTCAAGCAGTTGTGTATTTTATCTTCATGTGATGTACAGATTATAAGGCTGCCCTCTTCTTCCCCAACAGTAGATCTGCTTAAATTGCATCATCCCATTCAGCAAGGCTCTCATGAACTATATGGGGTTTCTTTCACTCCTATCTTCATATATATATAATTTTTGTTAATGTGTGCGTGTCTGGGTGTACCCACCAGCCTTACACCACTGACACTCATGGCTTTACATGAGCGGCTGGCTGGAGAATTGAACCCAGGAAAGCCGGCTTTGCAAGCAAGTTGCTTTAACCGCTGAGCCATCTCCCCAGCCCCTTAGATATGCTTTTAAGGAGCACTGAGTGGGAAGTGGGTGATTCTTCTCACTCATTTTGTCTCCCTTCCTGCCTTCATCCCCTTGAGAAACTGAAGGTTCCTGCTGCTGTGCTTAACCCTAAGTGAGGTGTAAATGGGTGCAAGCAAGAGAACCGGTATTTAAGTGAGTAAAACAGAGTTTCCATAAACACTAGTTTCATCTTGTCCACAATGGTGCTTTCCCTTTTCCTTTTTGTTCCTTGAGGTAGGGTCTCCCTCTAGCCCAAGCTGACCTGGAATTCACTATGTAGTCTCAAAGTGGCCTCGAACTCATAACGATCCTGCTACCTCTGCCTCGGTTGTGGTGGGATTAAAGATGTGCACCTCCATGCCTGGTTTGCTTTCCCCTTTTCATAGTTTGTTGACTAGAAGCAATGAAAGAACTCAAGAAATAAACAATTCATGTTAACTCGTGCAGTTTTTTAAATTTTTTAAAAATATTTTATTTATTCATTTTCAAGGAGAGAGAGAGAGAGAGAGAGAGAGAGAGAGAGAACTCATCAGGCTCACCACCTTGTGGGTCTGGTTTATGTGGGTCCTGGGGAGTTGAACCAGGGGCCTTAGGCACAAGAAGCAAGTGCCTTAACCGCTGAGCCACCTCTTCAGCCCACTCGTGCAGTTTTGAGTAGCATTATGAAACTCTGACCTGGATGGCAATCATCCTTTATCTCGTGTAGTCATACTGTATATACTACCCACCCACGGTCACTCAGTGTATCTATGCTGTATATACACGACCCACCCATGGACACTCAGTGTACCCATGCTGCATATATGACCCGCCCACGGTCACTCAGTGTATCCATGCTGTATATACTACCCACCCACGGTCACTCAGTGTATCCACACTGTATATACTACCCACCCACAGTCAGTGTATCCACACTGCAGATGCTACCCATGGTCACTTAGTTTTGAGGGCTGGGTGTGCCAGGGAAGTTAGTTTCGCTTCCTAGGAGGCAATGACTTGCCTGGATATAGGTACTGGTGAGGTACCGGGCTACAGGAGCCAGCGCTTCACCCTTCTCTCATCTTTTTCCTCAGATGATCAGCAGCGGGTAGTGTCTGCTCAGTCTATGTTGTGTTCAGTAAAGACTTGCAGGGATGTCTCCCTGTGTCATTGGTGGGAAAGGGAGGCTGGGACCTGATCTCCGGCTAACACCCATGTCCTCCATGAGTCCTTGAGAAGTGCTACAAGGGAAGCGTGTGGCACGACATGTGGTGTGCTGACAGACAGCTTGGCCATGGTCTGCATGAGAAATACAGAAGTGAGTCTGTCTGTTGCACAGTTCCTAGTTCCCATGTTGAGGGTGGCTAGTCTCTAAACATGCAACTGCCCAACCCTGGAAACGCACATGCTCTGCCCCGCTCTACCTCTGGAATCAGTGCCATGAAGGGTAGAGCAGGAGGACTGAAACCCTCGCTCTCATATAAACAAAGAATAAACTGTTATTGATAGCCATAGGCTAGGCTTGGGCTTTCCCATACAGAGTTTCCTTTTAATTTTAAGATTTTTATCCTTTATTTTTACATGTTCATTTAAAAAATATCTTTATTTATAAGCAGGGAGAGAGAGAGACAGGGTATGGACATGCCAGGGCCTCTAGCCACTATAAACAAACTCCAGACACACTTTACGTGGGTTCTGGAAATAAAACCCAGGCCACCAGGCTTTGTGAGCAAATACCTTTCACCACCAAGCCATCTCTCCAATACTATTTTTATAGATTAAGCAAATATGATTCACTGCTTGGCTTAAAATCATATAGGAATTAAAAATAGGACTCAACCAAAGTGCCACTTCCCAAATAATGACCTGCTCTTTCCCCAGAACCTTGACCCATACTGTACAGCTCGGCCTCTCCTTTCTTTCCTGGTATTGGGGATTGAGTGCAGAGCTCTGTACACATTAGGCAAGCACTGTACCACTGAGTAGCTCAGGCTGGCCTAGATCTTGAGATCTTACCTGTCTCAGTGTCCCTACGGGTGGGTTGTTAACGTGCACTATCATCACATACACACCACCACACAAGCTTGTAATTGGGATACGCTCTGGAACCTCAATAATTGGTTATTCCTTCCCTAGTAAGAGTTCTGATATGAAGAGATTGTAACGGGTCATGCAGCTCCAGAGAAACCCCTCCCCTTGAGTGGGAGGTGTCTAGCTAGAGCTACAACCTAGGGGCTAAAACTGACTGGTAAGGTATGAACCAATCAGCTGTCTCTCTGACTCACCTGAGGGAATTTTAATCCCCAAGGACCGTCTTGGCCCTCTCTTTCCCACATGCCAGGCTAGCAGAAGGACCTCTGACTCCCCTGGCCTTAGGAAGGTAAGGCCTACCCCACCCCAGCTAATGGCCAGGGTGGAGGAAGGCTCCAGATTTTTTCCCTCATGAACCTTTCCTTTTTATGATGGGAGCTCTCTGTTATCTTTTCTTCTTCTGCTTGTTTAGCTAAACAACATAAGTTCTGTTAAACTCTCTACATTTTCTCCCCACACTGGTAGCTGGAGAACTCTGTAACTTCCCATGTTTCCTTAAATAATATATTATGAACCTCACAGACCATGTGGTGACTGGGCGGCTGGCTTTCCTATCCAATTCCCCATTTCCTTAACTAATTAATCTAGAATAAATTTGTGATAAGACATATTTCTGTCCCTGTGTATAATTCTTTTGCATTAGAGGACACAAACTTGGGGGGGGGGGGAGAATGCAGCGGTAAAACCCAGATATAGCTGTGCCAAAGTTTCCCCGTTACAAGATCTGTTAATAAACACCTTTGTTCTTCACATCAGGCAGGCTGTGTTAGCAGCCTTTCCCAAAGCACTGGCTTTCAGTTTAGAAAAAAATCTAGTAATGTAAGGCCCCACTTTGTTGGCTACTGTGAGTTCTGGCTTCTCCTAGGTACTGCTTCAGTACCTCCTAGAGAGGAGGCCGTAGTTCAAGGGGAATGCATCTGAGCCTGCGTTCCTGGGGCATTTCAGAAGTTAGTTTCACCCCAGTAAGTCATAACTATAGGAAAGAAAGAAACAAACAAACAAAGTTTTCTTCAACCACATTTAATAGCCCACATAAATATATTCGAACATAGACATTTGTCTTCCCTTTCTGTATCTCTAGTATAATTTACCATGGGTTTTATTAAACAAACTATTGTAACTATCAAAGAGAAAAACGAATTTTAAAATATGAAAAAGGTTAATAAATAGCCAGGTGTGTCAACCACTGAAAGGACTTACTTTTAAAGAATAAGCCACTGATTTGCAATTTTATTAAAATAAATTTTATCTATACAAAGTAATTTATAACGATCTTGAAAAAACTGCAAAATTTCAACTCAAGAACAAACAAAACATTTAGACTTAAATGTACACTTCAAAAATTCTACCAACTTAAACAAGAAACAATGACTACACCTTAATTTATGTCAGCACTATGGTCCAAAACATGCTTTCCATTAAAGCTCTGGAATCACAGCCTGGACAACGTCTAGTGGGAGTTAGCGTACAATCTGTTCTTGAGGAAGACGACACTGGACAGATGTTGCCTGATCCCTGGGCAGTGCTGAATGTGACAGAACCAACGAGACACATTGAGATATTTCTCCTTTTCTTGAACTGTCAGGTCCACCTGGGAAGAGAGTAAACACACACACACATATATATATAGTACTCACCTTACATCAACACAGATACCAGGGGCTGACAGATTAAAAACAAAAAATTCAGTTTTCAAAAGGCGATATAAATTGGGAATGGTGGTGCATGTCTTTATCCCAGCACTCAGGAGGCAGAGGTAGGAGGATCACAGTAAGTTCGAGGTCAGCCTAAGACTACATAGTGAATTCCAGGTTAGCCTGGGCTAGAGAGAGACCCTACCTCAAAAAACAAAACAAAACAAAACAAACAAAAAAAACAAAATACCCCCCCCCAGTATATTTAGATACCAGTAAAAGTTGCAGACACTTAGGAAAACAACACATTTGTCTAAAGACTTTATTTTCAGTTAAAAATCAGATGTGTTTGCTAGGGAAATACCATATTTTCCAATAGTATAGAATTTAGAAACCTGAGGATTTTTCCACATTATCAGAAAAGAGGAGGAGAGATGGAAACAGCAGTGCCCAAAAGACTAAGGTGTATGTGGTAGTTTGAATGGATATCCCCCAACAGATTCAGAAGTTTATTAAATTGTCTCCAGCCTTCTGGCTGGAGGAGGTGTCACTTTGGCCTGGCCTTCAAACCTAAGGTATTCCTAAGGTGGATGTGAAATTCCAGGTATACATTTGCAAAGAGCAGTCTGGAGCTCAGGCCTGAGTTGGAGTGTGCTGGCTAGAGGTGATGGGTTTCTCTCTCTGCTTGCATCTGTGAAAGGGGGCCAGGCTTTTTCTTCATTTTGAACTTCCCTTGGATCTGTTACTTATACATGTCCAGAGGCACAGCCTTGGAAGGGAGGATGAATACATACATACAAAGGAACCATATGCCTTCTAAGTTTGCAACAGCTCAGTTGCCTTCAGTGGATGCAAAGTGACTCATGTCACTTTCTGTCAAGACAGATAAATGAAAACTAAAGAAAATTCAGTTTCATGTATCCCAAACTTTTAGGTTCCAGTAAGATGAGCTCCTGGGTGGTGCATTTACAGGACACATTAAGCAATTTCTTACAGAACCACCTTCGTCCTTCCTCACAAGTATTTTGAAAAACATTTTATAAATAAACTATTTTTTCCCGTAAATCTTTACCAATATCAAGGACTTCAGGAAAAAATACAAGATTGATTTATCTTTATTTTGTTTCTTGCCATGCTGGGGATTGAAACAAAGGCCTTATGCATACTAGGTAAGTGTTCTTCCATTCAGCTGCACCCTCCAGGCCCTAAAATAAGGTAGTTTTAGACAAGTGTAGGGTGGGCGTTATGACTCAGTAGCAGAGTGCCTTCTGGAGAAGATGGCACTGGGGTCCATCCCTAGCACTGAAAAATCAATGAATGAAAAAGTCACTAAATGATGATTCAAGTCTGACACTGTATCAGAGCTCTTTTTTTAAAAATTTTATCTTTATTATTCATAATTAGATACACTGAATAAACAAATAATGTGTTGGTGTCCCCAATTCCCTGATTTCCCTCCTCCCTAGGCAGTGTGGATCAGTCCATTGGTAGGAGGTTATGGAGTCAACTCTCCTCCACCAGCCTTTGTATGTTGTTACTGAGGGGTGACGTCAGAGCTCTTTCTCTAGAACAAAACACCACCTCTCATCCGTTTTGCAGAATGCTCTTTGTCCCAGTGAAGAGAACACCACAGCATCTCCAGGCAGCGAGGCATTGACGTGGGCTGATCTCTGTTCAAGATATGCCTCGAGATTGTGAGCCAGGCCACTTCCAGACCCACCACAGTAAAGAGAACTAAACTAACATCAAGTGCCCTCCACCTCAAGAACTCCTGTCTGGTGTAAGGACTACAGCATATCCCAAGTGTTTAGAATTTATTCCGATGGCTTTTAAGCCTCCTAACACTTCCAAATTTATCCTAACAATTTTTGGCTAAATGCTCAATTGTTTAATATTTTCAGTTAATTTATTTTAGGGAATGTAAACGTAATCGTTTTGCTAGAAATATAGAAGTTTTCTGAAAGGATGCAGCATACACTTTGAGTCTAAGAAAATAATGGCTGCGTTGTCACCTGTTACTTTTTGCCCATGAAGTCACTGCTGACAAAGAAGGGAGTTTCCCCTTTAGCAAATCCACTATTTTAAGGCAACTTTGGTGGGATTTCCTGGGTCCTAACACTGACTTCCATCACCACTGTCCAGTTGGCTAATGTATTTTTTCCTTTCTTACTACAGGAAAACATAATATAAATTGTTGTGGCTACTACTTCCTGCTTTTTATTGGTCTACATACCCATGGGTCCCTAGTGGAGCCTGGCTCTACCCCAACCACTCCTTTCTGTTTACACTGGAACTCTAAACTTACTCTTAACCTTAAAGCCCGGCAGATTCTATTCTGAAGAACTATACTCTACTGAGACATGTGCTCCACTGACTGCAGGCGACCCTCTCAGGTAGCACCAGGGACACGACCTCTGGACGGTCCCAGTGATCATATGCAGTTCTCTCCATCTCAAAGAACCCCGTATTCCACTGGCTGGTGCTGCAAACCTCAGAACAGACGTGCCTCAGCGGGTGACAGTCTCATATGGTATGTGGTACAAGACGACAAGTGTCAGCGTCACTGTGACTATAGCATCAGCGCACATGCTCACTTCAAGGGATCAGGACAGATCCCTCCTCAGAACGACACAGGGGTCATTTATGATCTGACGCACATGAAGGATTGAAGGACATCAACAATGAGAGAGGAATAAAGGAGGGCCAGAATCAACATCCGGACACAAGTAAACAAAAGCAGAAGCTGATGGACACCATGGGCAGGTGGCCAACCTGGACTCTGCACTTCCTTCCCTACCTGAAGTTACTACTCAGCAACCACTTCTCCTTCATTCACACCAGATGTCATTTAAGACCTGGAGCAAGCCTAGCCAAGACGATTTCATTTTCAGCCCATTTCTTAAGAAGGTCTCATGCCTGAGACTACTTTGCTGGTCCCAACACAGGCCTGGACGTCATGAACAGCAATGCTGTTTTCAGAAACATAGCACAGTCACTACAGATAAAGAAGACGTATTCGAGAACAGGAATCTAAACAGAGACCCATGCTCAGAACTAAGGTAACCCCAGTGTCGTTCCTTAGAACTAAAGGAGACACTGCTAACCTGCCTGGTACCAAGGCCTTGCAGGACACCTGGCTCATGATTAAACAGCTCTGCAGCTGGTCTGGGAATAATCTGCATCATGGAATTAAGGCTGTGCTCACTCTGCTGGCAGAGAAAGTCACCAAGCTCCTGCTTTTCCTTTCCCTGCTCATGACCAGTGTAAGCTAGTGGAGATGTTTGTTAAAAGTTACACCATGACCGACCAAGAGCTGGGGTGGGAGGGAAAGGGCGGTGATGGTATGGGAGAGGAAGGAGCGCAAGAGGCAAGAAGACATGGCTGAGGCCAGGCAGAAGGGGCGAGGCTGATGGCAAGGGGAGTATATAAGAAAAAGAGGAATAAATCACCTAAGACAGGATTAAGGATTATGGCACTAGAGGGGCCTGGATAACAGGGTACACAGGAGGTGGGTACTAGCATTAGACCCCAGGTGGGGTGAGATGGAGATCATGAGGCCCAGGAGGGGGGCTAGAGATAAAGCAGTTGTGTAAGGAAAAGACATAGAAGACCCCAGCAGGTCAAGAATGAGGAAGCAACTCTGGCGAATGTGGTAGGAATGCCTGTTGCACTGAAAATGTAAATTTGATTCAAGTTCACAAGTTTAAAAACTCATTCTGAACATTATGAAAGAAAAAAAAATCCTAAAACCACCCAAATACTCACTATAAAGCGATGAAGCCCGTAATATAACAGGATATCTGCCAAGGTGAGGTTGTGCCCTGCGAGGTAGACTTTGTCTTCAAGATATGAATTAAGATCCTAGAAAAACAACAACAAAATGTTAATCTGAAAGCAGCAATGACCAAGTCAACTATTGCACCACAGAAAGGCTATCCAAAAGTAGAACATGGACTTTTAATTGAATAAACTTAATCTTTAAGTGGATGGTAGTAGCTCATTCCTGTAGAGGATGAGGCAGGATGATTGCTGAGTTCAAAACCAGCCTAGGACTACAGTGTGAGACCTAGTCTCAAAACAAAAAAACCCAAAGCTCCACAAAAATAAAAAAAAACCCTTTGACATTTGCAAAGGTTTTGTTCAAACCATAAATTAGGACTAATGCTATGCACGTGTCCATACCTCTTGAGGTGTTCTCATTTTTCTGTACACACCCAGAAGTGGGGCTGCTGAACCACTAAGGTCTCAAGGATATGCCATCCTGTTTTGTACAACAGTTGCATCATTTAGAATCCCCACAGCAGGGTACAACATTGTGACTTTTCCACACCCTCAACAAGCCCTGGGCTCTGCTGGTGCGGTGCCCACACAATGAACCCCTCACGAGCTGGTTCAGCAGCTTTTCCTACTCCTGTTGAAGGAACGTCTACTTTAGCCTGCTGCCCCTTCCTTTCCGGTGCTGGGGATCATCTCGTGCCAGCGAGCATCACTGAGCCCCAGCCCGCGCCCGTTACAATCAGGCTGAGCACAGACTCCCAACAACACTGCTGCCCAGATACATGATTCACAAAGATTTTTCCCATTTCACAAGTAGCTTTTCTATGCTGACATTCGATGCTCTGAATTTTTAGTTTTCATGTAAGGTGTCCTGTGCTCTGAATCAAATCAAGCCACTGTTCTGAAGCTCCCTGTTTGTTTTGGCTCATTTTTTTTTTTTTTTTTAATATTTTATTTATTCATTTTCAAGCAGAGAAATACAGAGAGAGAGAGAGAGAGAGAGAGAGAGAGAGAGAGAGAGAGAGAGAGAGAGAGAGAGAGAGAGAGAGAGAGAAATCACCAAGGCCACCACCTTGTGGGTCTGGCTTATGTGGGTCCTGGGGAATTGAACTTGAGGCCTTAGGCACTGGAGGCAAGTGCCTTAACCGCTAAGCCATCTCTCCAGCCCCCTTTTTTGGCTCATTTTTACTTAAGTCATTCTGTGTGTGGCTTGTGCGGGTGGTGGTGGTGGTGGTGGTAAGGGACCAATTTTACCCTTTTGAATGTAGACCCCAGATTTTTCTACACTTAAAGACTACAGTTTCACACAGCCTTCATTCATGTCCAAAACGTTCTGACACTTGCACATACAAGTATATTAGTGTAAGCATATACAAAGATTTTATTTTAAATAATTACCAAAAGATACAAGTACTAAACTCCTTAAATAGTACTTCTGAAGGGAAAATTAAAACACATGAGGAAAGTCTCAAAAGATAAGCTAAATTGGAACAGCTGTCTGTTAGAGCAACACAAATACATTAGTTTCCTGAGATGGAAAACGGTTATCTTAGGCTGTTCTTAAAATTAAGTAAATTAGCAGAATAGGAACTTAAGTCAATGAGAAAAAAGATTCATATCTTTGTGAATGTTCTACAGACTGCTGAGCTGAATTTTACCTTTTTTGTGTTTGCTCACATTTTTTTATTGAGAGAGAGAGAGAGAGACTTTCACACACTCAAAATGTTCACAGATGAAACCACCACAGGCTGCCATCATAGCACACTGGAATGTCACGCTGGAACTAAAAGGGAAACTAGCTCCCCTGCGGCTGCCCTCAAGGTGCTGATGCCCAATGGAACTGCTGGAGGTCACCAACAGCATGAATAAGCAGGGGACCTTGCAGACTACGAAATCAACCAGCTGAAGAACTCATATTTGGTACTAAACACCCAGTCAGAGTCCCATAGTCAGAAGACTCAGACTTCAGAGAGATGCCCCCACTGCTCTCTGGAAAGTGAGAGGGCTTGCACACCCAAAATCTCTCCAATAACTTTGCATACCCTCTTTAACCCAAGCTGCTCTCACTCTTGGTTGGAGAATTTATTTTACATATGGCAGAGAAAATGGAGGAGAACCAAGATCCATCAATAAGATAAGTGTGCTTGCTTTTGGAGAAGCTAGTGATGGTGGTTCTCTCTGCATGGATCTGTAAAGCTTCAAATAAATCCCTTCTTCCTCACATAAACTGTCTTTCTGGAAGTTTATCGCAGCAGCTGAAGCTGATGACGCACCTGCCTGGGGACTGATCTGACTTATTCTGCAGGGATGGATGCTTAACTGGCAGAGCAAGAAGGGCAGGAAAAGAACTTGCCCACCCTGAGCTGCACACCGCACTTCAGCACCAGCAACACCTTCAGTCAAGTCTCCCAATTACATATTCACTATCCCAGA
>PVHP010038269.1:0-16932 GCA_004024765.1 Zapus hudsonius | reverse complement strand
GAGCAAGAGGGTTTTTCTTGACCACTACATGAATTTGAGAAGAACTCAGAATTGTGATGGGGACCCCAGTGTGCTGGAGAGGCCAAGACAATGAGGCTGCTTCTAAAGATCACAGCAGGCATGAGGGAATTTCTGTTAAGGAGAAAGTCTACAAGCAACACAGCTAGAGGGGCTGAGCTATCCAAATACCTGGAGCCCAGAGGATCTTATCCTGAGTCCCAGGTACTCAACAGGATATGTTGTTTGCCCTATTGGCTTTCAGTATTGCTTGGTCCAATCTTTTTTTTTTTTTTTTTACGATGTCCCCATGCATCCCTTTTTAAATGGCTCTGTGCCATTATCTGTTGTAACTTGATTTTACAAGGCTGACAGTAAAGAGAATTTCTTAAGTCTTTGTGGTGGGGGGGAGGAAATATGGCCTTTGGACTTTTGGACAGCATTTTAACTAGTAAATACTATGAGAACTTTAACATTTGGATTGAATGCATTTTTGTGTCATGAGTTGGCTATGGGGACCTATGAGGGTCAAGGTCATATGTGGCAATTTAAATATAGAATCCCCCCCCCGCCACTTCATGTGATGTGTTTAAATACTTAATCTTCAACTGGTGGTGCTAATCTGGAAATTTGTGCAATTTTTAGGAGATGAACCCCTGCTGGAGGAATTGTGTCACTGGTGGAGGTTCTAGTTGAGACCCACAGGCTATTCTTGTTTTCCCTTGACTCTCTTAACTTTCTCCTTGTTGATGTGACAACATGTCTGCTCATGTTATGCTCTCCCCATTATGAAGCACCTACCCTCTTGAACCTAATAATAGTAACTCAAATTAACCCTTTTGCTAACGCGTGTTACTTCTGGTCAGGCATTTAGCCTCAGTAACAATAAAATACCTAATAGATGTTTGTTCCTTTAACTAATTAGAACGAAACTCTTGGGTTAAAAAATAAAAATGTATAATTCAGACTTTTAGGGAAGAAAATGGGATCAGCAGGAGTGGGGAAGGGGCAGCAGACAAAGTGCATTATATACATGTATGAAACTGTCATAATGAAATACAATATGAAGTATAATTAACATAATCTAATGAGACAATTTAGGGGATAACAGGGTCCCCAGATATGTAAAAGCAAGGAATTCCCTTGAGCCAGTACGGGACAATCTTTTCTTCCCCTCCCCATCTCTTCCTACATAAAGAAGTTTTTACAGCTTCCACTTTGCTAGAGGTCAGGAATGTCCTTTCCTTATCTCTTCTGTCCTACAAAATTTACCTTTCCTCAAAGAGATAAATATAGAGAATTCCATTTCCTGAAGGAATAAAATTCCTTTGAAGACTGCTCTTTTCTCAAAAAACCTGTACCCCTTTCTTGGCATTGGGGCTGGACTAATCAGTTTAACCTCTCACCATTTCCATAGCCCTCTCTGATCTGGGACTATAGGTGGACTTTGCCACTTCATGAAACCCCAATCATTCCTTGTTTGGGACAGAAATTCTGTATTAATTCCTTTTCTTAGGCTCTATAATACCTATAATAAAATCTTTCTAAACTTCATTCTCTAATCTTTGGGTTTCATTTGCCAAAATTTCTAAGACAATAACCTAGAGGCCACTGACTGAAAGGTTTGTGTGATTGTGGGTATAACAAATTACCTCTTAGGTTATTGCCCACCAGAGATCCCAGAAAGACTGTTGCTCTGAAAGACACCTCAAAATTTCTGTGTCACTAATAAAATCATTTTAAATAAGTTAACACAGTATAAAAGTTCAAGTGAAAATCTAAACAGGCATAAGCAGGTATGGAGGTCATTGTGAAGGACAGACCCCCCCAATTCTTATTTCCATAGTAACACTAAAAAAATAAATCTTCCAATTGCTTCTTTGTAAGATTTAAAATATTATAGATGAGTGAACATGTCAGAGCTCTCTTGAGCCCATTAAAAGACAGTTTCTCCTGTTCAAAGGAACAAAGTCTCTATGCTCCCTCTAGCCTAGGTGGACAGATACCATTCTAAACTAATAAAAAAAATAAGATTACAAATGATCCATCCCTTAAGAATTAATCCAATTGGACCTTCCAAATCTCCTGGTCAGGAGAAAATTGCTAACATAGCAACATAATAAGGAGGTGTCAAGATCTCCTTTAATGAAATAATAAACAAACATCCCTGCCCCCCAAGTCCTCCTGCCCCCCTACCCCCAGCCACTCCTTCTATGCAGTTGCTTGCAGACATTGCTAAGCATGTCTGGATTTATAAGTTCCTTCCCACAATGGGTATCAATCTAAATCATGCTTCCCCAGACACTCAAGGCTTAGTAACTCTTTTCTCAAATTACTTCCTATGATTTCTGTTTTCTCCATTGTCACATGCTTAATTTTTCCTGGTCACCAGACAAGGATTTCATAGAAAGAAAATCTCTAACTCAAAGACAAATTGCATGTTAAGCAGCTGAAGCACATATTCCAAAAATTAAAGTTTATTTCTGTATGCTTCTGATTATAATTTTGAAGATCAATTGATCATTCTGGCCACTTTATAAATTTCTAAATATTAATTATAATGGTCAAAGAAATTAATTATAATGACCAAAAAATATTTTAGTTTAATATCTGAAATTTTTCACCATGTCAATGAATTATTGCTTGGGTACATGGAGTTAGGATGCAGTTAGCTAAATCTTCTAGAACAATGAGTCAAGTTGGCTCAATTAAATACAAAATAAAAATAAATTTCCATGGAAATAGAAAACTGTTCTCACAAATGCCAACATTATGCCTTATGAATAATATTATTGCAGTGAATAAAAATGAAACCATGATTTGTCATTTACTCAATTTGTGCTATTAAATGCTTAATAAGGATGTTCAAGTGTTTTTAAAAATCCCCATTAAAATTAGGGAGAGTTATTATTAAAAGATTAATATGAATCAAGCATATATTGGGAATGACTTAAAAGAGAAAAATTCAAGAATGGAACTATAATCAAAAATGTAGATCAAGAATTTACATTGTCCTATGAGTTTCTTAGGAGGAATAGATAGTCCAAAGCTATTGAAAAAAATAAACATCTTATATGTAAATGGATCATTAGCATGCAAATGTATTTATAATTAAGGAATAGAAACCAGTAAATACTTTCATATATTAAAGGTTGCAAGATAATTTTACATGAATACATATTTTTCCTAGATATTTAATATGATTTGGATTATAATATGCAGCTAATTGACTGTTAAAGATCTATACACAATAGCAATTAACATTTTACCTGAAAATGGCTTGCAGCTTTTCTGTTTGTTTGTTTGTTTACTTGTTTATGCTTTAACAATTCAATGACACTTGAAAAATATTATTAAAAAATTGAAGTTACACTACCATAACAAAACACCTGTTATGTATATAAATATCTTTATTTATAATCCCTATCTCCTTTGAAATTAATTTTTTTAAAAAAAGTTTTAAGCTTAAAATGCATGTTCAGTTCATGAATTGGTTTAGTACATAAATAATCTTCACAAGAAAATAAGATATATATATATATATATATATATATATATATATATATATATATTTATAAATATATTTTATTTATTTATTTATGCTGATTTTGGCTCACATCTTTTATAAAGCAGCTTATATAAGCCAACCTAAAATTCTTCTGTCATTTTCTACTATAACAAGCATGTTTTCACACATTGAATGTTTTAATCCTATTTGTCAGGTTGTTAGCTTATGTTTCCAAATCTCTGATTTAAACTTGCCCACAGAATCTCTGGTTAACTAAAGTCTAGAGAAAAAAAAAATGATTCCCTGTCACTAGACTGTTAAAAGGTCATTAAGAATGACAGATTCACCATCTCAATTGCAGATTTCCAGCTAAAAGCCAACTGATGTCAAGATTAAGTCAAAGCTGAGACCTCATGATAATAAACAGATTGTCAAGACAGAAATGCAGAGCAGAGCTTAGAATAGAACACATAGGAAGTTAGCTTGTGGAGACCTGAGCCATGAAAAGCTAACCTCTATTGAAACCTCAGGGACTCATGCACTAAATCTTGGCTCTTTGATAATACTCTGTAAGTAATGTCTGGAGATGAGAGGGGGGAGGGGAACTGAAGGAAAAAAAAGGGAAGAGGAGAGAGAGACTGATACTACATGTTTATATGTCTAGGATGACATGGAATAAGAGGAATATTTATTATATCCCAGTTCTCAGTTTTCTTATTAATTTTGGTATCTATACTAGAAACAAGTGATAGACACAGAAATGGATCATCAGCACAAACACGAAAAATAGAAAATGTCACTGATGAAAGTGTCAACTAGGGACATATCTTTCAATGGGTAACTGTTTATATATAAAATACACTTTGGAAATTAGTTATTAAGACTAGACAAATAGCTTTAGAAACTGAAAAAAAAACTGTGCTGGTTTGAATGATGTATTTTTGATTAAGATTGAGCTTATAGCAGCAGCCTGCTGGAGGAGGTGACACTGTTCATTGAAAGTCCAGCTCTAAGGTGTGTAAAGAGCCAGTTTGAGCTCTTGTTGTTTAGTTTGCTGGCTGTTTGATGGTTTGTCTCAGCCATGCATCTATGGAAGTGAGTCAGTTCTTCCACCATGATGATGCCTAGCCTGGGTTTTATAAGCCTTAAATAAACTCATTCTCCCAGAAGCTGCTTCTGGTCAGCTGTTTGTCCCAGCAATGAGAAAGTAACTGAAACAGTAAATTGGTACCAAGAAGTGTGGTTACTACTGCAGTGAATCTGACCACGTGGGTTTTCCTCTTTGGAACTTGTTTGTGAAGGGAATGTGAAAGAATTTCATTCTTAGAAAGGAGAAGCCTTCCAGTGTTCGAAGCAGAGCTTGATGAGTACTCTGGGAGAGAGTTTGGAAATACTAAATGCAGAAAGAATTGTGTCCTGGGAGGATTAGCTTATGAATTTTAAAGAGGAAAGAAAAGAAAAAAAAAATCCAAGGCTACTGGTGAAAAGCCTGGTTGCATTCTTCTGCTTAAGCCCTGAGATTGTGAAAACAGTTGAATTGGAAATTAATGGACTGGTGTGCTTGGCAGAAACTACAGGAGAGAGAGATGTGAAAAATGCACAGTTCATCATAGGAAAAAATTCAAGCAGGTTAAGGATACTGGCACAGAGACCTTTTTAAAATACGTAATCTTCAACTGTTTAATTAATTCTGGCTTTAAGGGTGGCCAAGTGCTTTGCATTGGGCTAATGGGTAAGATGCCTGAGGGTGACACCCAGACATTGAGATCTCAAGTGGGTATCAATGCAAATTCCTTTGCAAGAAAGAAATGTGAGAAAAGAATTCTAAAAGAGTCACTTGTTCTTCAAGGTCAAGGTCTATACCCCCCCTGAATTTACCAATTTGTGAATGTCTCACAACTAGTATTGGTTTTGGAAGCATAAACATGCAGGGAAGTGGGTTATGAAATGTGTAAGATTCCAAAAATGTGAAGCAAGGTTTAAATCCCTGTGTGGAGGCTCATTAAAGCCATTTGCTTTTCTTGGTTCTCATCATCCATAGGCCTCAGAATTCATGTTCATGAGACAAAGGAATCAATAGAAGTAAATGCCCAAACATAATGGGCTTTATGCTATTAATAAAAATGTGTGAAAATGAAAAAAATGAAATTACCTATCTTGAATCAACTAGGATAAATTATTAGTAGGTGATGGAAGTTTGTCATTAAGTTGTTTTGTATAAAACCTGAAAAGTTTATGTAAAGTTTTGGGAAATTATAGAAGTATTTTATTCATATATATCTTGTTTTCCCAAACTTGTACCTTATAATTATTTATTCCCAAATCATATATGAAAATTTATTTAATTTCATTCTCTTATCAATTACTTTGTCAGGCATTACTATCTAGAAAGCATTGATTTTTTGCACACACTTTATATTCAAAATTTAATTATTTATTATTAAGATATACTCTATTTTTAGTACAAAGTTTCAGAACATAACCACAAAGAGACCTCAGATGAACTTATACATGAAGCTTCAATAGAATTTGCATATCAAAAATATCACTCTAAAAAGGCACAAAGTGTTTTTCTCAAAAGATGGACATAGTGATATCTACCTAACCACTTGCAAATTATGTTGTTTTTCAAACTAAATGATTTCAATATGATGAAAACAAAGTGCCATTATGCATTCTTTTTTAAATTTAATTTTAAAATTCTAAACTCATAGGTACTCTGTGTATTTATTGAATAATATCCCTAATATTAGGGTATTTCAAACCCATGTTACCCACACTTATGTGTTTAAGAAAATATGAGTAAAACAATGCTCCCTATGAGAAAAAATAACTTTAATTCCATACTAATGCACTCCTTAGAGATAAAAAGACTTTAAAAAATTTGTTTATTTGTATGTGTATGTATTTGTGGGTCTATGGGAGTTCAAGAAACAGTGCACAGGGGAAATCAGAACTTGAAGTGCAAGTGCTGCACCTTCTTTGAGACAGTCTCTTGTTGCTGTAAGGTAACAACCGAACAGCAAAGGAATGTCAGGCTACTCTGGCTCCACCACAATCTTTTTTCAGGGGCACTAGGATCACACATTTACATATGGCTTTATATGGTTGCTGGGAAATTGAACTCAACCCTGCATGACTTGCGAGCAAGGGCCTTTGATTACTGAACCATCTGCCCAGATCCCATAATGCATATTTAAAGACAAAAATTTCCATTTATTTAAAGAAATGTTATCTGTTATTAGGGAAATACACATTATAGTCTTTGCCAACACAAATAGGTACTCAGTTTTGTTCAAATATTTTAAAAGTTTTGACTCAATATATGGCTCATGTATTTCCATCAACTTCATATATTTCCCTTCACTGGCATGTGTGTTACATTATTGCAATATGTAATGTCAGTGTATCCTTCAGCCTTTTTTAATCATGTTATCTTTTATTTTACCACTCTTTCTTCCTGTTGTAATAATTTTACATGGCATAATCTTGGGAAAATAGAAAACACAATCAAAAACTTGATTTCATTTACTAATTTTCCAACTTAGTTATCCTCTCTGAAACACAGTTTACTTATTGGTAAATATGGATAAGTCAATTGTCCTCTTGTTCACAAGAAACATGTTTAAGAACAGAGTCTACTGATTCTCAAGGGTAAATAGTCTCATTTTATTTCCTGATACATCAGCCCTGTGCTAAGCCTCAATGTGACATTTCTTTTAAGTTTAATGGGCATTTTATATTTTTATTATTATTATGTAACTTCTACAGTGATATATATATATATATATATATATATATATATGTGTGTGTGTGTGTGTGTGTGTGTGTGTGAGAGAGAGAGAGAGAGAGAGAGAGAGAGAGAGAGAGAGAGAGAGAGTCAGACAGTGAAAGAGAATGAGCATACCAGGGCCTCCAGCCACTGCAAAGGAACTCCAGACACATTTGCCACCTTTCGCATCTTGCTTTATGTGCACATACTGGGGGATCAAACTCGAGTCCTTCTGCTTTGCAGGCAAGAGCCTAATGTTCTAAGCCAATTCTCCAGCCCTACCATGTAATTCTCCAGCCATACGGTGCATTTTTCATAGTAGAATATATGCAGACATTTTAAGTTCTCTATTTTCTCTGTTACTTTATTTTTCATTTCCTGTATTTTCCACATTTATGTCCACTTTTATGTAATTATATTCTGAAACTCCAGCAAAACATTGTTTTTTTTTGTCAAAAATGTTTTCATCTTTTATTGACATCCCCAAAGTTAGCAACATATTTTATAATTTATCAATATTATCATCGGCACTGGAAAAAGTAGGAAATAACAATAATATTTATCATTTTACTAATTTAACATGAATGAACAGTTTCTGATAGCTAATGTTTCTGGTAATACTATTGACAATTTTTAGGTTATTAAGTTTAACTAATATACTGACATTTTGAATGTTCATAGTTATGTGAAAATAGTGTCAATAGATATAAAATTGTAGGGTTGTAAAGTCTGAGAGACACCATTGGAAGTGTCCTACCTTGGGAAAGGTTGTGTCCCTTCCAATAAGGTCATTTAACTTAGTGTGTGTGCACAATGGAGTTTACTAACTGAACAACTTATTGCAGGTTCATCATGTCTCCAAAACTGGTTTTTAATCCAGCTCCGTTCTTCTTCACAACACTAAGTCTCCTTAGTCCAATCCTTTCTCAGCAGCCTGTCTCAGGACAGTTCCTTCTCACCAATCACAAACCCCCAAATCCGACCTCCTCACTAACTTCTATCAAAATATACTGGTGCAAAATAAAAATGCCAAAGCCTTTAATATTTAAAAAGTTAATGCTCTGCCCTGTATAATAATCTATTACTCATGAAGTCTACTTTACTCACCATATGCAGGCAAGTGCTTTGAATAGAACTCCAACTCAGCTTGGCCAGCAGCACGGCCTTCTGTGTTACTATAATTGTTGTCATTTCCTCATATGCATAATGTATTATTCATAGGGAACTCATTATTTAATAAACTAAATAATGTAAGAAATCAGAGTTAATAGCTTTCCTAACTTAGGTCAAACATTCTGAACCAGTGCATGTTTTAGTAGATAAACACAGGATCCATTGTCATCTTTTAATGACAGCTAGAATCTGTGGGTAGATTGTACAAACTCTGCATTTGAAACAGAATCTTAATTTTGAATCCTGAATGAGATGCAGAGACAAAAAGGAGCTCCTGGTTTCTACTCCTCAAACCAACTGAGCACTGTTTGTAACCAGTAGGTGGCTAAAAGCAAGGCTGCTCGATTTCATAAGCCAGAACTTAAAGTGTGCTTATGAATTGTATTTTAACGCATGTAAGAAAATATCATTGTTATGCTGTCAACACTCACTTGTAAGCAGTAATGTTGGAGACTGCAAAGATTTTTTTTCACACTTCTAGGTTATATAACACAAAACTAATAAGCAATGAAAACATCAAAAACATGTAATAAAACAGTTCAATCTGATTGTTTGTGAAATTCAATTTTAGAGGAAGAAACAAAAGTTACAAGTGAGTTCTTACAGTATTAACTCCTTAACAAAAGCCTTACTAAATAATAGCTTCTGGAAACTTTTGATTTTACTTTTTTTTTTCCTTTCACACTAGGTGCCTCTGTACTCTATTTCACAGAACAATGCTCAGCTGAATGCTATCACTCCTGAAAATGCTGGGGTAGCAGTCAGAGGTTTTCAAAGGAAGCTGAATAATATGTACATATCTTACTTTAATGTGTTCAAACACAAGGGCCTTTTGTTATTGGTTGGGAGTGAAAAATGTGACCATAAGGTGAAGCATGGCTCGAGCTGCGGGTTCCAACAGCATGCAACCGCATGCTTCATTAGTGATTCTCCTCAGCAGCCCGCCATGGATTATGAAATGAATCAGAAATATTAGGCTTTACAATATTTTTCTCATTCTGCCTTCACAGGCAATTATGAATAGTCGGAATTATGGGCTAACATTTCACATCTGTACCCTTACCTTGATAGGTTTGCATTGTGAAGCCATATGCCCTCACTCATGTATTTTTTTGCAGATAACAAAATTCTGATGACCTTTGAGTAGCTTCCTATAGGTGTTAGGGAAAAACAGGTGTCTTTTAAGTGGCAATATTTGTTCATGTTTTGAAATAATAAAATTATTCTTTAAGAGATAAAATGACCATGTGATATATTCCCTTCCTTGGGTAATAAGTTAAGATGCTAAGTAGGAGTTTATGCACATGTTAATATAGCTATAAATAAACTTTTTGCAGACTACATAGAAAAAAGTGAGCAAAAATTTGAAATTTATTAAATTGATGTTCTTTTATATTACATATTTTTTTGTATTTTTATTTATTTGAGAGAGAGAGAGCAGTAAAGAGGCAGGTAGAAAGAGAGCCAGCCTGGGTGCCTCACAGCCTCCTGCAAAGGAACTTCAGATGCATGAGCCAAATTGGCATCTGGCTTTATATGGACACTGGGGAATTGAAGCCAGGCCCATTAGGCTTTGCAAACAAGTACCTCTAACCACTGAGCCATTTCTCCAGCCCAAATTGCTATTCTTTTTTTATCTTATTTTATTTTATTTTCATTTCCTTTTCTTTTCTTTTCTTTTTTATTTTTCCAAATTGCTATTCCTAAAGATGCCTTACATCATCTTATGCAAGGCTGGCCATACTGAGGCTAGGATGTGACTAAAAGACCTCCTCCTCAAAATCTTGTTCTCCAACGTGCAAACAATGTAAATCCAACATAAATCCAAATGTTTTATGCTAAAAGCATTATCTATTTTAATTTATACTAGTACTAGTTGGACTTTAATTTTAGGAATAACTTGGACTTTGAATAGTCAATTTTTCCTTTTGTAGTGGGTCAATAGTGATCCTATTCAAGCAAATGCGATGAGTTAGCTATTCATTCTATTGGAAGATAAAACTCAAATCCTACCTATTTTTTGGTGTACATATTTTTGTAAAGACATTCACTGTGTGGGGGGGAGGATATACATGTTTATGTGCCTTCGTGTTACCTCACATACTCACCAACAGCTGGAGTCCAGAGAGGAGCTTTGGATGTCCGGCTCTGTTGTTCTGTCATGTTTTATTTTGAGTCAAAATCTCTTTTTCCTGATGCCAGAGCTCGAGCGCCTTCAGAGACCCTTGGATCTCTATTCCATTTAAGTCCAGGAATCCAGACGAGTGTAAATATGTTCAGTTGTTTTTTGTGAGATTTGAAGATTTAAACTTGTGTAGACCTTCTTGAACCAGGCCCTCATGCCTGCTCAGCAAGTGCACTTAACACTTGAACCATCTCTCCAGTCCTCTATTTTTTGGGTGGGCATTTTGTCCTATCAGAGGATACTTTCACAGATGTGTAGTTAGTCAATATGATGGATTTCACACATGGTTGTTCTATAAGCCACAAGGTATTTCCAACAAAGTTATCTGGAGTCGTTGAAATCATATCATCTTATAGTAAAGCAACAAGATTTGGAATGCCTTTTTAACATCAAAAACTCCAAAAAGAAAGGCAGGGGCTTTCAAAAATACAGGGTAAAATGCAATAGAAAAAAGGGATTATTATCGACTCTTCTGACATACCGGCTAATTGCACACATCTTGTGAAACCAGAGAAGATGTTCTGAGTCTAGCCAGCAGACTCACGTCATACATCGTTTTGCAACTTAATCATTTTTACAGTGAAGTTGAACCATTTTTTTACCTGAATAAATAGCTAAGACTTGACTTTTGCTTTTGTCAGCAGTAACCTTTTTTTGCCTTGTTGAGTTTCTCAAGCTATTTATACAAGAAATTTTCCTTGTTGAAAATGCACTGAATTTTCTCAATTCATGAAATTTAGTACTAGCCAAATGAAATCTATTCATGTCTAAAGATTCCTTTGAAGTACTTTGATGCCTCCCCATTTTTGTACAAGCATCAAATACATTTTCATGGCCAATTCCTCCAACTTTTCCTGAAAGTGTCTCTTGTCAAGATCAACACTAACTTACATCACATCGTATCTTAGAGACATGAGGCATCTTTCAAGTCATGTGACTTCCATAGCATTAGTGGAGCTAGTCACTTTATTTAGGGGAGCCTTGACTTCATTCTATGACAGCATTATTGTTCAGGTTAAATTGCATCACACAGAATAATTCTCAAATTGAAAATGCTGCCTCCTGAACGTTGTATGGAGAATGCAGCAGTTTGGTTTTACATGGTTAGCATTCATCTTCATTTTCAATGAGAGTCACATGGGTTTTACTAGTGACCTCTAATTTAAGCATTGTATTTTTTAATCTAAGCACATATATCCCAAAGCCTCTGTGATATCTCATGTTGTCTCATATTTCCTAAATTTATCATGCCTAAATTGGAATTACTTACTTTTCATACAAAAAAAAATGTTCTTTCTTCCCTAGACAGTTACAGCCTCCCTGGTAGAATGAGCAAACAACTTGGAAAACAATTTTTTTTCTCAAATGCATTTATTCTGAAGATCTGTCATTTTTTTTTGCTCAAAACATCAAGTATAGGTTTCTAATAAGCTCCACATGCTTACTGCTGACATTTAAAATACTGCTTGATATTTTCAGAAGTTTTAACTGATTTCCCTGGTTCCATTTACTAACTATTGTTGTAGTCAATTTCAATTTGCTGGGATGAACTTCATCCCATACAGTTTATGGGAGGAATGGGATGTATTTTAAGCCTACAGATCCAGGGGTAGCTCCATAATGTTGGAAAAACAGTTGACTCCCTTTTGCAGATCCCAGCAGAGAGAGGAAAACCACCATCAGCGCCAGCATCACAAATAAGAACAAAACAGCTGGGGACCAGAAGCAAGCAACCAGAGCTCAAAGTATATACCTTTAGGCTGGAATCAAATTTGTCTTCAAACAAACCTTAGGGCTGGACCCCAGGATCCGCCACTACCACCACCACCACCATAACCACCCAGGGGCACCTCTCCCAGCCTGGCAGCTGGAAATGCAGGTTTTAATAAAAACACCTGAGGGTATTGGGGAACATAACATTGAAATTTCCAAAGCTATTTATAAATAAACATACACAGTCAAACTTTAATATTAGAGTCCTAAATAAAATATAACAAGGAGTTTTCTCTATGGAGATATTAAAATACAGGTATATTTATACTCTTTCAATGAATTATGTCAAGGACCACAAAATGTTTCTCTCCATTTTGATTATTGCTCTTCTAACGGCTGTTGTGCTCCAAATTCATTGTCTTTCTCTCGGATGCTTGATCAACTAAAATTCGTTATGCATTTCCAGTTTGGAAAAGTCAAAATCCTTAGTCCAATATTCTCTTAGCATACTTCTTAATGCAACAAAACAGTCATTCAAGACAAGTTCAAATAGCCGTTTTCAAGCAGTATCACATTCTTTCATGTCAGTCTTCTCAATAAGATAAATGCCTTCAATTGATCATTTTGTAACATGTTCCTCAGTCTCCTGATCTCTCTCTCTCTCCTTGTAGAAAATACATGGACAGTATTGAGGGTGAATTAATCAGAAGAGGGTCCAAAAGAGAGAGTCAAAAATATGTAACACCCCCTCCCTGCTCCAGCAGCAGAATTCAGCATGTCACCCAGCCTCCTCCAATCAGCACCCCCACCTCTCTCTCACCCTCACCCAGATGGTCTGACCCCTTCTGAGCTCTTTCTCTCAGGCTCAGCTGAGGCTGCGGATAGAACTCACCTCCATAAGATTATACATACATGCTTACCAGTTGGGAAGCTCTCTTTTCCCTTTTCACCACTCTTAAACATCCATTTGTCTGTTCTAGTAGCCTCCCCTCATCTCAACCTGGCTGGGCTGAGATTGGGGGAGGGGGGCGGAGGGACCCTGCTCCAACGTTGGCTCTCTACCTGCTCCTGCCTTTCACATGGCAAGAGATCTCTGAATTTTCCCATTTCTTCTTTTAATCTAGTAGTCTCTTTAAGTCTTACCCTCTGGTCTATGAATTTTAATTATTCAAATTCACAACAAAAGAATCCAGGGTGCCCTAAATTTATTGTTGCATTTTCAAGGACCCCAAAACTCCTGTTATAGTATTCCAACAAGGGAATCGCTTTACTTTCAATTTTATCATCTGTCCTACCAGGAAATATTTTATTAGAAAACAGCTCCAAACTATATTTCTTTGAAACTGGTTTTACTATTTCTTTCTTTGTGGAGACAGAAACATCACCAAATAAATGATATATAGCATCCCTTCATATTAATCCCCTCTCTATTAATAGCTCTCTTTTCTCTCATAAATATGTGCAAATCTCCTATCTTTCCTGTGTCCCAATTCTCCTGAGGGATTGAGCTAAATCATATTTAATCTGTCCCCCATGGTTCAATTTCAACTAGGTCGGTATATGAACCATAATGTTACATTTTATTTCACTTTCTTTCTATTTGAAATAAGTATGGACCAGGTAAGATAGAATTTCAATGATCAGGTCTTTCATTGTGTATTTTGCATTTTAGATCAGCATACTGCATTTTTGTAGATAGGCTACTGTTTAACATTCCTCTATAAGGATGAGATTATTTGCTTGTCAGTCTGGAAAATTCTGAATCTTCTACTTTGACCCTGTCTCTCTCAACACAATCAAATGTAATTTCAAGTACTTTCCTTAAAAGTGAAAATAGAAATTATGCATAAAAGAAGTTGATGTAATGAGGGGAGGTGTATGACTCCTGTGAAAGCATTTCTGTATTCTTCCTAGGAAATTGGCACATTTCTTTGTAAAACTAGGTATTTCCGTGTCCATTGCAGATATGTTTTGAATTGAAATCTGTGTAGAGATGCATCCTTTTATTTGTTTGTTGCTATGAACAGATATTCTGACCAGAAGTAACTTAAAGAAGGAAAGGGGTTATTGTGGCTCACAGTAGAGAGGTCGAGTGTACTGAGGCAGGGAAGGAACAGTACAGTTGAGTGGGAACAGAGCTGATCATTATAAAGCAGACAGGAAGCAGAGAAAAAAAAACATCAAGTGGGGTCCAGTCACAAAATCTTACAGGCATGCCCTCTGAGTGGCCCAATTCCTCTAGAAATACTCAGCTGCCTAAAAGTTTCACAACTTTCACAAATCAGCTAGGGACCAATGGTTCAAACCCATGGGTGAATTTTTCCATTTAAGCCATCACAGAAGTTATATAAGTTAAACACAGAGCTCTTTGGATCATTCAATTCTGTACAACAAAAAAATGTCCTGTGCCCTTTCCCAATTCAGTGTGGAGAATCCTTGGTGGGATCAGCCTTGAGCAGGAAGAATTAAGAATCTTGGGGCATTGGTTTGTCCAAGCCCTTCTCCACTCTTGTATTTCTAAAAGTTAGAGAATCCAGAAGATGCTTCAAAGCAAAAACTCCTCTGGGCCAACTGTGATTCACTCCAATGAGCTCCTCACTACATTGTGCAATCATGATCAAAAGCCTTGATTTGCACATGTGAATAGAAATTTCTTTTGATTTTCTAGTCAACAATTCAGTCATCTCCGATTTCAGATGCTAATCACCATCACATAGCATCAGATTAGGAAAAAGAAAAAATATGTTCTCGTTTACGGTCTGAGGAGGAATATGTATATAACCTACAAAGATAAAAATTGTATGCTAATTTAGTAAGCGACATATTTTGATGCCTGTGTATTTCTCCTTCTAGAGGGTATGAACTTCTTTAAAGGAATATGATTTAGTTCTCCTAAAACTGTGTCACATGCAGGACTCACATTTTGTGCTACATAATATATTCTTGTAAATTATCTCAAAGAATTAATAGATAACCACTGTAATAAAAAAGCATACAAAATACATGCAATAATTCTTCATTTTCTAAGAAGATTTCAGAACATCTCTGTGGGGGGTCATTGGGTGCATGTACGTATGTTTTTGTGTGTGTTTGTATTGTTTTTAATTCATTTACCAAAATATCTGCTTTATAAAATAAAATTTGCTAGCCATCAAACCTAAGCATGAAGTTCCCAATCAGTTAAGGTCATGTGCATTAGTATTCTAAAACATTCTACAAAAATGAAGGACTTTGTCTACATTAGACATAATAAATGACATCACAGTAATTTTGACTGACCACAGAAGAAAGATAAAAACAAGTTTTCCCAGAAATATGTGATTCTTAACAGGATGCACATGCCATATTCCAATTTCAATCGTCTCATCAGCATCACTAGCTCAGGAAAGCTCAGTTTCAGATTTTCACTAACAGCCACATGATACCATTTTACTTTCATTTGCTTCTATGGCACATAGGTGTTACTCAGAACTTGATGTTAATTTCTTAAATCATTCTAGAAATTTTTAAATACCTTTTTATCAAAAATAGTTTTAATGCATATCAGTTATAAATATGAACCTTCAGTCTGATGTATCTCAATAGTGTATTGATCACAACTGACTACCTTTTCCTCCCTAATAAGAAATCCCCAATACTTTTCCCAGGTTCTATTAATCTATAATTTCCATTAGACTATTTTAGAATATCATAGGACATGCAAAAGTTGTCTTCTTTTTAAAATGTATTTATGCATTCAAGAGAAAGAGAGAAAAGAAGTAGAAAGAGAAAGAGAAAATAGAGGAGGAAAGATGGCTGTGCCAGGATTTCTTATGACTAGTGGGTCTATGTGGGTACTACTAAACCATACCTCAATCAGCAGGCTTTGAAAGAAAGTACCTTTAATGTCTGAGGCCTCTCTTCAGCCTCAGAAGTTGTCATTGTGTGTCTGATTTATTTTATTTGATTTGATGTCTTCCATTTCTACCCACTTTGCTGCAAAGGTAGCATTTTAGTTTTCTTTATGGCTGGAAATCCTCCATTGTATGCATACATTGTGTTTTCTCCTACCCAGTCATCTTACCCCATCATCTGCTGACAAGTTCCTATGATGATTCTGTATTTTAGCTGTTTAGGTTACTGCTACAATCATCATGACATGTAGGGGCCCTCCTACATGTCATGATGATTGTAACTCTACTCTAAACAGCTAGTGAAATCCATGTATATGCTAGCTATTCATGGATGTTAAGTGTAGATTGACTTTCAATTGCTTGGGTTCTTGTCATTGTTGTTTGGTTCAGCTCAGTTCAGCTTAGTTTAGTTTTCAGAGGGTCTCATGTAGCCTGTCCATTCTCAAACTCCTCAGGCTTTTGCTGGGATTATTGGTGTGAGCAGTCATGCTCTTCTTGAGATCCCATTGTTTTGAATAATCTCTGTATTTTTTCACCATGAATTAATTTACTGTTCAAGCACAATGTTGGTGTTATTTTTCTCTTTATTTGTGTCTTGTGACAGAATGTCTATCCTTTGAAGAATTTCTAACATAGAAATCAAAGGACATAACATTTTTGCTCTCTCTCTCTCTCTCTCTCTCTCTCTCTC
>PVHP010038268.1:0-16980 GCA_004024765.1 Zapus hudsonius | reverse complement strand
GAGAGAGATCCAGGGAGATATCGCATAACATGGTCACAACTGCTCTATCTTATTATTAGATATTGTTGTTAATTTCTCACCATGCCCGATGTGTATGTTAAGCACCATCATAGGTGAATACATACAGGAAGAAACATGACTTGGTGTGTGCTGTGTTAGTACCATTTGAAGCATCAGGCACCACTGGGGCTCTTGGAATGTATCCCCAGGAACAAGGGGATGGCTGTGTATGTAAGAATCTGGAAATGGATGAAGACTAGTAGCTTCATGTTTTCCATAAAAGTTTAGAGTCTTCAGTGATCAAGCAAGAAAATATTGGTATAATTAGATGTGCTCTGATATCAGAAAGAAATTTCAATTTATATTTTAAAATGTGGATTTCCACTTTGACCAATGAGAGATCATTGTAAATCTTGTGTCCATAATAAGTGCAGAAGCAAGGGGTGGAAATCACGGTACTTACTGGACAGAGAAGCTGATCTAATAGAGGTCTAGCTACCAGTGAGCACGCCGAGGCTGAAAAGGTTCCTGGACCCAGGGACAGAGGGATTTCCTGGCGTTATTGTATCTTGGGATCAGAGGCGAGGGCTCTCTTTTGGGATGTGGATGTCATTTCCCCATGTGAAATGAAATAGGTTTCGTTTGTGAAAATATCACATCTCCACTGCTTAGTGAATTTGCATCGTTCTCTCAGGAGTTTTTTCTCTCTTTGGGTTATAAAGTATTTCGACTTCATACTTGAATGATATTTTTCAGCGTAAATATGCTAGACTTGGAGTCACTTTTCTTTCTTTTGTCATCTCCAGATTCCTGTGGCTCTCGTGAACGTTGCTCCCTTGACTGGATCTCAGCTTCTGCTAGTTGCCTTAATTTTTTTTTCTCTTGGTTTTGGTTTTCTGCAGTTTTGCTATGATGCGTTTAATCTGTGGTTTTCCTTGTAGTTCATTCTGTCTATAAGGTATTGTTTTTCATTTTGGGGAACACTTCATTCCTCAAGATCTCTTCCAATAGCAGTTCATTGGTGTTCTCTCCTCTTCACACAACTGTAGTTGTAAGGATTACAGGCCTCCTTGTCTTCTTCAGAGACCTTTCTTTGGTTTTTCCTGGATTCATTCTAGATCATTCTGTCTATCTTCGAGGGCATAAAGTCTCTCATTGCTGATGGTCTTCTGATTAAAATGGTGTGATGGTTAGGTTTTGTTGTCAACTTGGATCTTTTTAATTATCTTGGGTAGATCTCTGGGGATGTTTACAGGAAGGCAGTCTCTTAGCAAGTGGCAGAATGTAAAGAAGCACAAAGAAGCTAGAAGTAAACATCCTTTCCTGTGTGGGCAGTGCAGGAAGGAAATTCCAGAGACTCAGGAAGCCATTAAGTCTGGGGAAGGGTTGTAAGACCCCACCCTAAACCTATATAAAGGGGAAGAAATTCTCTCCTTGCCCTCCTGCCTATTTGCTGTTCTCTGTATGTGGTACTGGTGATGGGTTTTCTCTCTGCTTGGACCTGTGAAAGGGGAGCAGCCTCTTTTGCATTCTGGAACTTCCCCTGATCTATAGCTACAAATAAATCCTTTTCTCCCATAAACTTGCCTGGTTTGAAGATTCATCCCAGTGGTGTGTTGCTTGACTAAGACAAAAGGCTTTGTGTTTAGTTATTGTGTAAGGTTCTAGAATTATGATTTGGGTCTTCTTCAAGTCTGCTGTGTCATTTTTCATAGTTTCCAGCTCTATGAAGATTTTTCCAGTCTTACATTTATTCTCTTGAATATACTGAGGACCCCAGGCTCATGCTGGCAGTAGGTTGGCTGCTTGTTGCTGGTTGTTTTTGCTCTTTGGGTTCATGTGAGTCACCTATCATGGGCTGGCTTGCTTGTGTATTCTGTGTAGCTCTGCAAAAATAAGCTGAACCCATGTATATCAGTTACTTTCTTGTTGCTGGGACAGAATACCTGACCACAAGCAGCTTAAGAAAGTAATGTGTTTCTTTTTGTTTTTGTTTTTAAGTTTATATTAGCATATATTAATGATACATGAATGGGTTTCATTTGACATTTTCATACACATACATAACATACTTGAATCCCTTCCCCCCCATCATTGCCCTCTCATCGCTCTTTCATTCATGCAGATTCCCTTCCACTTCTCAAAGATTCCCACTAACACTTTGGTTCCTTTCTTTATTCCCTTCCTTCCTTTTTGGTTTGCAGTTTTGAGGGGAAGTCCATCGTGATAGAGAAAGCATGGCAGGGGCAGGAAGCTAGTACCACATTGTAACACAGCGGAAGGAAATGAGTGAGGAATACTGCTGCTCCACTAGCTCTTTCTTTTTTATGTAGTCCAGGACCCCAGCCCATAGAAGGATGCAGCCCACAGTTAAGATGGGTCTTTCCAACTCAATTAACCTAATCAAGGTAATCCCTCACAAGCAAGCAGACTTTAACCTCATCTACATAATCTTACGTGATTCTAGGTCCTGCCAAGTTTACAGTCAATACAAACCATCATAAGTCTATCCCTTGTCACCTTGTCAACGTGACACCCAAACAGATCATATCACATTTAAATCATACCCTTCCATCCCTGGTCTCCAGACTCAAGGCCACCTCATAAGGCAAAATACAGTCGGTCCAACTTCAAAAGTCCTCATATCTTTAACAGCTCCAACAATGTTCAAAAGTTCAAAGTTTCATCTGAGACTCAAGGCACTTGCTTAACTGTGAGCCCTGTAAAATCAAAACACAAGTTACATACTTCCAACATACAACAGAGCCTTCCCATTCCAAAAGGGAGAAGTGGAAGCAGAGCAAGATAAGCCCCAATCCTAGTAGGGCAAACACCAAATCCTGCACCTCCATGCCCAGTACCCAGGACTCATGATGAAATCGTGTAGGCTCTAAAAGGCTGGGGTAGCTGTCAAGATTTCAGAAGCCTGGTCACTCTTCCCCATTCCTCTGGCCTGGCTCTAACTCCCACCAGAAGCTGTCTTCAATTATGAAAATCGAGGTTTCAAAGAGCTGCTTCTACCCCTCATTGTAAGTCAGCTCAGGCTAGATCTGGGATCCTAGAATCTACATCTTCAATTCTGGTAATTTCTGTGCCCTTCTGTACCCGAGTGGGAGGAAAGAGTGACTCCCTCCCTATCTGTCCTGTAGACCCAAAGAAAGAGAGCAAAGCCCACTTTCCAAAGACTTGGACAAGATTCCCATCTTGCATGCAGCAGACTCTTACCTTCATACGTTAAAACCTTCTCTTTCTCTTTCTAGATGGTTCAGAGCCCCCTCCCCACTTTCTTTGTTATGAACCCCACCACTCTCTCCTTGGTGTTAATAAAACTTTGGGCCCATGAAAGAAACTGTCTCAGTAGTTTCTAAATTCCAGACCTAACAGTAAGTTTCATCCCTTCATGGGCCAGATCCACCCTGAGCTACAGATGTCCCATGGTCCTTGCATCTCTACCATCCTGGAGTCTCCATTACAACTTATGATTTGGCTTCCTGAAGTGATCTCTCATGGCCTCTGGGCAGGGACCCTGACCCTGCCTCACATTGCTTAGCCTCGGTGGCTCTCATGACCTCCTATATATTGCATATTTTATTTTTCTAAAACCAGTACTACACGGGCAATGATGCCAAGTGCTGCAATCAGATTGGGGTAAAGCCTGGTGTCCATTGGACACAGTTATAGCGGCCTCTTGGGTAGCAGCTTCTGGCCTTTTCCTTTCAAAAGCATTCACATTCTTCCTATCTGAAACCTTCCATGAATTAGGACTTGCCCTCCTGGTATCTTTCTCATTGCCCCAGCACAGAGCCATACATTGTCATTTGATGGTGTGAATGTCTTTTAACAACTACAGCCAAAGTGGCTACAGTCTCTGGCCTAAGACTTTAAATTTGCTTACACTTATTTCTGAATCAAACTTTATATTTTTCATATCTTTCTGTTTCATATTTTCCTCTTTGATTGTAGATCTAAATCAAGGCTGTTAGAATATCAGAAGTCTATGCTCATTTCCTGTCTCCCCTCTCCCAACAGGCCATAATTGAGACTTCAAAGGTCTCACTTCCCCAGAAGAGCTCAACCGACTGACACTTTCCTGAATCCCCAGCCCACACTTCTGCACATCTTCCAAAGCCTTTCCCTCATGAGGGCAGTTTACCCTCCCCCAAGGGTCATATAAGCCTTGTCCCTCATGCTGTAATTCTCTTTCCTTGGCTTCCTCCTGATCGGAGGTACACACTTGTCTCTTCTTCCGTCTGTCTCCCTCTCTGCTGCATGCACCTTTTCTTCGTCTATCTTTCCCTTCTATGTATTCTCTCTCATCCCCTAGCCCCCCTCTACCTCCCCCACCCTAGCTGCACCACTGTGTCCAATGCAGCTGGGCCACTACATCCCTCTGGTGGTTGCCTTGCCCTGTTCACTCTCACTCTGAGTCACACCACAGTCTTGTTGGCGTTAGGCATGGAATTCCCTTCTCAAGGCTTCTATTCTCTCCTCTCCTTCCAAAACTGGACCTGTCTCTCCCCACCCACCACACACATTCCTCCTAACCTTTGTGTGTTCCTCTTTCCTTCCCCCTCTGGGTTCTCCCACTGATACAAAATAAACCTACCCCAAGAAGGCCATGTCTCAGATCCTCTATCTGAACCTAACAAGAGCACCAAAGAGAACCCATGCCACAAAATCAATGCTTTTCTGCCTTAAAATTTCTTCTGCAAAATACACTATTCCATTACCTTTAAATTAAACATCTTTCAAGTTCTCAGAACACAGGCAGAATGCAGCCAGGGTGTTTGTCAGAATATCACATGACCTGCCTCTAATCCAGTTCTTTCCCCCTTCTGGAACCTTGTGAGTCAAGCCTCTACTGTCCTCACTTGTCTCAGTCTTCTGGTCTTCCAAACTCCCACCAGAATAACTCATTAAGCTCTGCTCATAGTGTTATAAAGCTTTTCCAGCCCAAATCCTTCTGTATTCTTCGTGCTTACCAGTTCCAAATAACGAAGAACCACATGATCAAGTTTATCACAGTAATGGCTCCACTTCTTGGTACCAATTCTGTATCAGTGAATTTTTTTTGTCACTGGGACATAATACCCAACCAGAAGTAGCTTAAGGAAGGAAAGAGTTTCTTTTCAGTTTACAATTTTAAGAAGTCCATCATGAAAACCATGGCAGGAGCAGCCCATTGTCATATAGCAAGGAGACATAGAATGATGAATGCTGTTGCTAAACCAGTTCTCTCCTTTTCATAGAGTTCAGGAGCTCAGCTCATGGAGTGGTGCTGCCCACAGTTTAGGTGGGTTTCCCACCTTAATTAACCTAATCAAGATAATCCCTCACAGGCAAGCAGAGAGTCTCGCCTAATTACACAATCCCTCACAGATAATTCTAGATCCTGTCAAATTGACAGTCACTAGAAACCATCACACTCTGTCATGTTCTGTTTCTCCAGTGAGAATTTTCCTTGGATTCTGGGATTCTATCTGGCTGATACCACTCTGATCCAGTATAAGGAATAGGGGCTTCCTATAGCACCCAGAGCTGAGCTGCAGCCCATCTAACAGATAACTCAGTTTATCAAGCATGGCATAAAGAGCAGAGTCTGCCTTCTTGGGGGTTCCCAGGCCAATACCTGCCCCCTAACCTCAGAGTGCCTTCAAAAAGTTGGGTTCAGCCTTTATCACTTGCCATAGACCCCAGAGATGCATCCCAGATCCTAGCTTTTCCAGATGTTCATTTCTCTCTGGCATCTCCACATGACTTCATTCTTTTCCAATGCCTTCATGCAAATATGTGTGTCCCCACTGTGGTAGTTTGAATGGATGGCCCCCAATAGATTCAGCTTTGTTAAAGCTTGTAAATTGAGGGTGGTGTCCCTTTGGGCAGATCCTAGAGTTCAGCCTTAAGGTGTTTCTGGGGGCTGATCTAGAATTCCAGCTATAGGTGTGTGCAGGCAGCGATTTGAGCTCTGCCTGGACTTTCTGTGGTTTGGCTGTTTGCCAGTGCTTGCTTTTGGAGTTGCTAGTGATGGTTCTTCTCTTTCTGCATGGATCTGTAAGCCTCCAATCAATCCCTTCTTCCTCCCATAAACTGTGCCTGGTTTGGAGGTTCATCCCTGCAGTGTGAGCTGACTCTAACACCCACCCTTCTGGGGGTCCTGGCTTGGTCTAGGGGGAGGCACAAACCTAGCCACTGTATGTTACTCCTGTGAAGGCTCCCACTTGGTACCCATACACCAACTCTCTTGACCACTGGCACCACCACATCACGGCCTTGGGCTTTGCTGCATTCTTACCTTCTATAGAACAGGGGGTTGTGTGCTGCACACACACTCAGCCCCTCGCCTGAGCTGGCCAGAATCATGAGCAGGTGCTCCATCCTACCAATCAGTCTCAATGACCCTGTGTCTCTGGGGTGGCAGGGAGAGGAGCCCTGGTCTCCCTCAGGCTCTCTTGGAGTCAGTTCCAACTGATAACTCTGTTCTCAAGACAGCCATGATGTCATTCCAATATCCACAGGAAACCTTGTCTTCATGACCAAGGAAGGGGGTCCAGCATCTGTGACCAAAAGGCCTGCGCACCTGAAGGAGAAGAGGCCAAACACAGAGGCTGGTGTGTGGACTTGCTGGGCTGCTCAGCAGATGGGTGTCTCATAGTTTCCAGCTGCACCTCATCAAGGTGTCTGTGGGACCAGGCTCCCCCCACAGGCTCGGCCCAGAACTGCCTGCCTTTGTAGCTTTCTGAAGTACAGGTATTCCTGAGCACTCCTAAACTCTCCTGGGCTCTCTTGGCTTCTCTTCCTGGTTTCTCCTGGGCTGGGTGGCATCATCATACCAGCCCCTCCTATCTGCCTTCTGTGTTTCTGTGTGTCTTATTTTTCTCTCTTCAGACACAGACATTAGTCATGGGCCCATCCTAGTCCATGACATCCTAATCCTAAGCATCCTCATAATTTAGTCATATCTGCCAAGACACTATTTCCAAACCAGGACACAGGCCTGGGTGTTAGGATTTGAACAAGCCTTTTTCTGGGCCCAAGGGAAGGACACACAGACTCATAGCCTGTGCCTTCTTTTTTTAAAAAAACCTTTAATTGATAGCTTCCATAATTATGTCCATGCCTTCTTTTTTAACATTTTTATTGGAATAAAATTATATATATTAACAAAACAATATGCTTAGTATCATAAGTTATTAGAGAACACCATTGAAACCAGGATGACATTCCCTTTTAGGCATTAGATATTCCCCCTCACCCCTTCCCCCCTCCTGCTCTTACATTCTTTCCGCCACCTCTTCCGAAAATTTCCCTGAGTCATGGTGGGTGAGTTTTTGCAAGGGGCTGGGGTGGCTGCCCTCACAGAACTTGTTCAGCCGCTCTTCCCCAAAGGCCATGGTGACTGACCCGCCTGCTTCTAGTATTCACATTGGTCAGAGAGAGAGCTGTGTAGCAAGTGACAAGTAATGGGTATTCAATTAAATGTTGGTTGAAAATGAGTTTAAATTACTTACTTTAGGGCTAGAGAGATGCCTCAACGGTTAAGGTGCTTGCCTGAAAAACCTAACAACCTGAGTTTGATTCCCCAGTACCCCTGTAAAGGCAGATGTACAAAGTGGTGCATGCATTTGGAGTTCATTTGCAGCAGCTGGAGGCCCTGGTGGTGTCTCTCTCTCTCTCTCTCTCTCTCTCTCTCTCTCTCTCTCTCTCTCTCTCTCTCTCTCTCTCTCTCTCTCCATCTTTCTCTCTCTCTCCTCTCTCCATCTTTCTCTGCTTTCAAATAAATAAATAATACTTAAATAAATAAGTTACTTTAATGCTAGGGAAGTGGTTGGAGAGAAACAATGTGTTATTTCCTAGGCTGGGACAGAGGGCACATACAGCATTTATAAATGCCAAATCAAGAGAACAGCAAAGCCAGACCAGTACGTTCACAAGCCTATCTGTCAGAAATGGAGGAAATTAAAGACGCTCTCAGGTGAAGAATCATGGACAGAACTGTAGCAATCAGCCTACTGTTTTGGAAGAGGGTGGGTACCAGTGGTGCATGGTTACTAGAAGAAAGGGGCCATGAATATGTGGGACATCTCCCTCTGCTTATCATGGGCATCTTATTCTGAAGTGAGTAGTGTCCAACATTTATACATCTGCTTGATATTTTCATTTCAATGGTGTTTTGTCTATGTACCTTTTTATCATTTTAAAACAGCCAATATCATATGTAAAATGGGTTTCTTATAGGCAGCATGTAGTTGAGATTTTAAAATACATGTGACCTTGAAAGTAGTATTCTGACATGAGGTGGTGGATGTTTTGGAGCTGTGCCACATGGGACAGCCTCAGCCAGGTAATGGATAGGTTCTGTCCCTCTGGTAAGGCACAATATAATTTTAGTGACTTGAAGAATAGAGTGAGATATTAGTATGTGTATTATAATCCCTGGAGTGATTACTGAAGAAACTACACAAAAAGATAATAGCATAATGCAGTAGGTAATGAATGCTAACAATATTCTAACAGTCTAAAAGAAAGGAAAACAGAAACAAACAAAAAATCAAACAGAGAAGACACAAAAATGTCAGGCCTAAATTCAGATGGATTAGAAAATTACTTAGTCTGATAAAGATAGAAATATCAGGCTGAGTAAAGACGAGTCCTAACTCCATACTATCTACAAAATCCATGTTACATAATCCCCTACCCCATGGACTGATCCAGACTGCCCACGGAGGAGGATATCCAGCTGATTGGGGGTAGGGAAGAGAGGCATTGGGGAACTGGGGATAACAACTCATTATTTGTTCATTAAATGTAACTCATTATGGATAATAAAAAAATCCATGTTACATGTAAATCATAGGGAAGTTAAAACTAAAACAGCAGAGCTAGCACAGCAGAAGGTCAGAGGACACGACAAACTCACACAGTGACCACAGACCTGTACACCAGCAATACACCATGAAATATGTACACACCTGGCAACATAGTTGCAAATGCTTCTCGGCTGGAGGGAAACAGAAAACCCATATCAGAACTGGAGACCTCAAACTAAGGTCAGTTTGGCCTACTAGACCAAGCTATCCAAAGCAGGGATTAATAGCACAAACTAATGTCTCATAGTCCAAAAATGTCAAGATGCCACAGGGTTGGTGTCTATGAAACCCCTTTCCTGGGCTGCCAACAGTCTACTGAACAAGTCCTCACACCGACTCTCCTCTGTGTTCTCATGGAGAGGTCCTCAGTGTCTCCTAGTCCCAGTGGGGTCAGGGCCCACCCTATGATCCCCCTTTAATACCCATTGCCTCTTTAAAGGTCTGCCTCCAAAAACAGTCACACTGGGGTTTAAGCTTCAGTGTGGGAATGCTGGGCTATGTCCTTCACAGTCATTTGCCACAATGAAAGTAAACTATAGCTTATCAAAACAGTGCTTAGAGGGGTATTTATTGAAGTTGTTGCTTCTATTGGAAACATTTAATTAGAGAATAAAGAAGTGTTCGTGTTTAAAGCAGAAAAAAACCTGAAAACACAATCCAAGTCCTACTTTAAGAAATTATTTTTAAAAGAAGAAAATTAAGAAATAATCAAGAGAAATCAATGATATTGTAAAGGAAACAATAAGAAAAGTCAATGAGATAAAAAAAAAACTGGTTCTTTGAAAAGATCAATAAGATGTGTAAACCTCTAACCAGGATGTTAAAAGAGGGAGGGGGAGAGAGGGAAGGGAAGAGGAAACAGAGAGAAATCTTAGTATCAGCAATGCTAAGGAAATCCTATTATCAACCCCACAGACTCCCAGCAAATTGAAGAAGGACCTTTCTTAACCTGGTCAAACACAACATGTGAAAAATCCACAGCCAGCATTATCCTTCACGCTGGAAACTGGACCCTGTCTCCCTGAAATGGGCCGGTTATCACCATACCTTGCTGGTACTAGAAAGAGTACCAGCTAGTACCACAAAATGAGAGAGAGATGCCCAAGGCTTACAGGCTGAAAAGGAGGAAATGAAACAACCTTGGATATCTGTTGATGTGTGACATTCCCTAACATCAACAAGCCCAGCCAGCACTCACAAGGGAGCTGGGCAAGGTCCCAGAATGCAGACATGCAGAGACCTATCTCTGCTGTACCCACCTGTAGTGGGCATGTGGGGTCCACAACCCAGAGATCAATGCTGCCCCCCATCAGGCCAGAGTCACCCTAAGAAAACACAAAGAAGTAATGTATGGGAGATTCAAGCATGTTCCCCAAAGAGCACATAAAAAGATGCTGAGTGCTTTAGGGGAGGAAAAAGCACCAGGACTGGAGAGATGGCTCCGCAGTTAAGGCACTTGCCTGCAAAGCCTGACCCAGGTTCGATTCCCCAGGACCCACATAAAGCAAGATGTACAAAGTGGTACATGCATCTGGAGTTCCTTTGCAGTGGCAAGAGGACCTGGCACACTCATTCTCTCTTTTTATCTCTCGGTGTGTGTCTGTTTGCAAATAAATAAATAAATGAATAAAATATATTTTTAATTCCACCACAATGTAGCACTACTAAGCCCCTAGGAAAGAGCACAAGAGGGAAATGAAAAGAAGGGAGGGAAGAAGGGAGGCAAGAAGGGAGGAAGGGAGAGAAGGAAGGATGGCAGACAGGTAAGGAAGCTGTGCTTGGGAGATGCCAAGGCAGGAGCATCCCCACTTGCTGTCTAGTGTCCTAGTTGTGGCAAACAGTTGGCCTGAGGCATGTGCTCATCTCTGGGCCTAGCCATGCTTTGCCTAGGTTTTCCCCTGGAGAAACTCAGCTAGTCCCACAGAGAAACCAGCACACGACTATGCTTCACATACATAATGAGCCATTTGAATTCAGTTAAACCAACTCCTAAAGGCTGTGGCCTGCTCACAGTACCAGCTCACAGGTTCCCATGATGTGTCTCTTCTACCTCTGGATTTTCACTATGAATCTTTCGTTCTTCTTGAAACACCTACAGACTTGGCACAGTTCAGATCTGAGAGTAGAGACCACATGCAAGTGATATCAGGTGAGGAAATTGGTAGATAAGCAAAAAGATAACCCTAAGCAAGAAGAAATTTGAGTGGAAAGGTAAGAATGGATCCTCATTTGCCAACAGCTAGTGAGGGCAACCTCTGCTGAGGGTTACTAGACTCTCACCCCATCCCCAAGGCCACCAAGGATGTGTGTTCTGTGTCTGCTGGGCTAGTCCCATGAAACATGGCTCACTCCTAGCACCCCTGCACACATTCACTCTGACCAGCAGTCCATGCTTGTCATCTGCTCCTCCTTAGGGGCTTTGTTTAGTCCATGTTCTAGAACAAACCTGAAGCCCAAGGTCATACAAGGGGATAATAAGGCCCTTTTGCAGGAATGAATGAGCAAGTCTCCGAGGTCCTGGCCTGCTGCACCTGTCTTTCCCAGACACAGGAAGCCAAGAGAGATAGCAGTCAGGGCACAAGGCCAAGGGTCAGAGATCAAGGCTGTGTCAGGGCCTGGAGCTGGGTGGAGACTGCAGAGGAGTTGGCAAGTTGAGTCTTCCTGGGATGAGCTGCTCGTGAGCGACGCCAGGTGGATCTTCTTCAGCCTTGGCATCTCTAGCCTCCACACTTTCCTTTACATTTTTCTCATGGCTTCATGTCATTCTGTACATCTTACCTTGGGATTCCAAGACAAGGATCACATCAGCAGGGCAAGAGCCAGTCGCTAAACATCCCTTGAAGTTGCTGGGAGTTCAGGTGTGTGCTGTTGGTGGACCAGGTGTAGTTGCTTCGGGACTTCAAAGGTCTGGAGCAGGAAAGAGGCTGTGAGCTCAAATAGGTGAGTCAAGCCTATTGTTCTATAGATCTGAAAAATCAATTGGGTCCAAAGCAAAACATGTATTTAACCAGCAAAAGTGTGGCTAATTGGTTTTTAAATGATGTGCTTCCTGATCCTTGATATTGAAAAGGGTTTGAGGTTAAAAAAAAAAATCTGTGGGAACTAAGTTGTAAAAATGGCTATGAGAGCCAAAAAAAAAAATAGCACAAAAGATAGCATGGTCTTTTCTTTGGGGAAATACCACCTCAGTGGACGATGCCACAGAAAAACTCGCATATATGGGCCACAGTAGCAGCAGGCTGACAAGGGGCAGCCCCCCCCCCCCAATGTTCCATCTATAAACTGTAAACTATAAGATTAGGCTTCTCTGAATGGGCTCTGGATATGTGGACCTTTGATTTTGGGATCTTAGCTAACACTTATAATGTTCCTGCTTGCAAAAGCACATATATTCAACAAAGGTGAGGTCTGCTGGTCACTGTCCCCTAGAGTGTTCCCAGGGCTCATGCTCTCAACCCATAGAATGTCTAGAAAGTTTGGAGCCTCTTAGGATGTTTGTGTCTGGATCCTTATCAGCTTCAACTGGTCTTAGGGATGGTGGGGTGGGGGGGCTGGAGGGGAAAGAGGCAGGTGCTACTGGGCTCCAGGGCATGAACCAGCTGGGAGGCCACCATGGAGTCTAATATTAACCTTGCTCAGGCACATGCTGGTGGCAGATCTTTAGAGGCAGAGGACTAGGATTCTGAAGCCATCTGTCTCTCCCCACAAGGAAGCTCAGAACTCTCATACAGGACTCTGCAGGACAGTTCTGGCAAAGTGCAGTGCCACCCAGCTGGCCTCTCTGGAGCTTCTAAGGAGAGTTTGGATATCTGTGAGCAGCTCTCTGTGTTAGGGCTTCATCAACCTGACGTCTGTCTTCTGGGTGTCTGAAACATCGGATTTGGAAAGTGTGAGAGTTGTCAGAATCAAATGGAGTTACTTGTGTAAAACCTACTTCAAATAAATTTTTAAAGCCCCAGAGGTATGCCTGATTGCATAAGAGCCTGCCAGAGCCATGGCCGGGCACAGAGACCACCCAACCTCACACAGAAAACACTTCTACAAGGGTGCCCACCAGCAGGACTGTTCTTTCAGATTGACACCACCTGGTAGTTGAATATTGTAGCTAAAGATTAGTGCTTCAAAACAATTTGCGTAGCATTTTTTAATTTTTTAAAGTAAAGAGTTTATTTTGGCTGACAGTTTCAAATTGAAGTCTATCATGTTGGAGAAATCGTAGCAGGAGCAGGAAACTGATCTCACATCGTCACAGCAGAAAGAGATGACTTCCTGTGGGTAGTCTTCTAACATGCCTTCGAAAGTCTTCTCTATCCCCTGCTATGCAAATATGCCCACAAATACACTGCAGTTCATGTGGTCCTGTAATGAAGGTCATTATGGAGCACACTTACCAGTCTTTGGAGACTATTATTTAGGTTGAAAGAGCCTACCTCTGCCCACACCTCAATGCTGGGCTTTTGGCCCCCAGGACTGAGAATCAAACAAATCTGTGCTGTTTTAAGGGAGCGAGTCTGCAGTAATTTGGTACTACAGCCACAGAAACTATTACAACACACACACACACACACACACAATACAACACAATTTAAAAACCTAGATAACAGGACACAATGACATTTTTGAGTGTGTTGACTTTTCTGGTAAAAGGATCAAATGTAAGTTTTCTTTAAAACTTTTTTTTATTTATGTGAGACAGGTGGGGGAATGGGTACATCAGGACCTTCTGCTACTGAAAATGAAACCAGATGCATGTACCACTTTGTGCATCTGGCTCTATGTGGGTGCTGAAGAACTGAACCGGGGTTGTGAGGCTTTGCAAGTAAGTACCTTCAACCAGTAAGCCTAGCCAGCCCGACCCGTATTTTCTTGCCTTGAACAAGCTATGCTTCCTGGAACTATAGCAGCCCCCTTGGAATAAACTAATACCAACACCTTCTGACTCCAAGCATCTCCCTGAGTGACACATAACCCGCTGTTATTGAGCAACTGTCGCTGTGGCTAAAGGCATTCCTTTTGAGAAGGTGGTAGGAACCATATGTTTGGCATATACCACACAATGTAACCTGCATGACAGTGAAAAGGTTTGTGAGGTGTCTTGTGCACCCAAAGGTGGACTCTGTCCCATGTGGGTGGATCAGAGCAGAGACCAAGGAGGTCCAGGAGAACAGGCAAAGGAGTGGGGAGCCAGAGATCAGGCAAGGGAGAGTCTGGGGACAGTCACTAGCAGGGGTCCAGCTGACTGGAGTCCAAGCACTGTGGGTGGGTGAAGGTTGATCTAGAAGCTGGGCTGGGGGCATAGCTTAGTCGGTAAAGTGCCTGCCTTGCAAGGATGAGTTTGCTCCCCTGGACCCATTTTGAAAAAGAGGATGTAGTGGTATGTGTTTGTAATCCCAGCACTGGGGAGGTAGGAATAAGTAGACCCCTGGGGTTTGCTGGCCAGCCAGTCTAGTCTAATTGGTGAGCTAATTGGTGGGCCAATGAGAGACCTTGCCCCCAAAAAAAGAATATGGATGGCCCTCCTGGGGGATGACACTTGAGGTTGTCTTTTGGCCTCACGCACACACACATACACAAACAGAAAAAGAGAAAGAAACTTGAAGCTTCTTATTTACTTGGTTTCTAACTGCAGAGTCAGGCGCTCAGAAGTTACATTCTGATCCTTCATTTTTAATTGTCAGTGTTGACATGAGCAGTCACAAGAGACTTCCGAGCCTGGGCTGAGCTGACAGATAGCATCTAGAAGACAGAATTTTGACTTTAAAAAGCTCACAGTCTGCTGGGTGGTGTGTTGTTGGGCACTACCTGTTGGCTCTGCTACTGAGGTCACGGAGAGCACAGGGTTAAGGATGTGTGAGGTGAAACCTCAGTAATTTGGTAGGCGTTTCCCAGCTCCACCTACCCTGACTCCCACCCCCATGGGCTGGCCACAGGAACCAGCATTCCCATCTCAGCAGGACTAGCATTGGGTATCAGCAAAACTTCCTTGTACCCATCCCCACAGACCTGACCTTGGCTAGCATCACGTATTTCCCGCCACTCATGGCCCCCAAATGAGGTGTTCTCAGGTTGTCCCCACCCACCTTTCCCACCCACCTATCACAGTGCAGGCTCCCAACTCCCCAGCCCCATCAACCAATCTCCCTTTCTCTTCCCGATTCCCCATGCCCCTGACCCCCTTTTTCCTATAAAGTGTAAGTCCCCCAATTGAATAAAGAACCACGTGGATATTCAATATGCATCTGCTCGCCTCTGTGTCCTGTCGGTCCCCCCTGCGCCATCCCCCCAGCTCTGTGGGCCCCAGCCCTGAGACAGCGAACAGTGGACAGCTCGGCTCCCGCCACTTCTCCATTTTCCCTCCGCCCTCCGCCGATGGAAAACGACAGTGTGTGCAGAGAAACTCTAGTAAAACTAAAGCATGGGATATTTGTGTCTTCCAAACCCATCTGTTGAAGCCTTAACCCCAGTGAAATAGGGTTAGGGCCGGGGATTTGGGGAAGGTGATAAAATTATGGTGGAGTTCACATTGAAATAAGCCCCTTTTTTCATTTTTAAAAAATTGTTTTAATTTTTTATGAGACACACACAGAGAGAGAGAGAGAGAGAGAGAGAGAGAGAGAGAGAGAGAGAGAAAGAGAGAGAGAGAATGGGCACTCCAGGGCTTCCTGCCACTGCAAACTTCAGACACTTGCACCACTTTGTGCATCTGGCTTTACATGGGTACTGGGGAATGAAACCCTGGCCATTAGGATTTGCAAACAAGCCCCTTTAACCACTGAGCCATCTATCCAGCCCCAAACCTGAGGTAAAGGTTGTTTATCCAGCTGCCCCACATGTAAGAGACAGAAACACCCAGAAGGAACCCTTGGAGACAGAGGCAGAAGAGTGAGACAGCACCATTCCAGAAGTACCTAGAATCACAGAGGCAAGAAGGAACCCCCCCCCCAAGGGTCAATCACATCTCCTCTAAGCACTCTTGGGTCACCATTAGGTTGCTGTCACCTTCCTTGTCTCCGTGAGGGTGGGTGACCTTGTAGTTTGGGGGCCACAGGTTCAAGGATCTAGGCTGGAGTATGGGAGCCTTCCTGGAAGCTTCTAGAAAACTATATGGGCCTCTAGGTAGGGAGATTAGCACTGAGGGAGTCCTCCTGACCTCACCACCCCACCCCCACCCAGAGGTCCAGCCCAGGTAATCTGGCTCATGGGACCTGTGAAGCTTCCATTTTCTCATGGTCTATGAAGGAGCCATACTAGATAGAAGCAGAGACCCCAGAGGGTGACAGTGACAACCTCCCATCTGATGAACCTAAGATTCAGGCAATCTATGCCAAGCCCATTGGTGAGTGTCAACAGGTCAGGGGTGCACAGAGAGAATGTACTGGGCACAAGTGCTGTCTGCAGACTTCCCAGGTGGTCAAGTCAGAGGCAGGCAGAGCAAGGAACGCCCAGGGTCCCATGGCACAGCTAAGTCTGGGGGCTGGCCCTGCCTGCCTTCCTGACTGGCAGCTCCAGGCAGGATGGTCAGCCAGTGGTGGCTACAGGGTTCCCTCTGCCTGTTCTGCAGCCCACTCTTCAAGTCCTAAGGATTCACCCAAGGTCACACAGAGACAGAAGAAAAATCAACACTGGAAAGCAGGCACAGAGCTGCTAGGAGGCCAGACATGCTAGAACTTTCTTCCACTTTTGCTGGAGGAGGTCACAAGGCTGGACCACACTGAGTAAGTGAGCCCACCCAGAGGTGGTAGGCCCAGAACTCCACTACTTCTGGACTCTTGTTTGGCTCACAGAAGATGAGTGATTGGCTCCACAGGCCTGCCTTCAAGTAGCCATGGCCTTCCTGACAATGCTGATGGAGACCAACTTAGGTAGTGGGTTTGTCTGAAGTTATGCAAGCTTGAATCTCAGAGCCCAGGAAAACCACAGCCTGAGGGATCATAACCCCCCACTCACTATGCATTTAGACCACACTGAGACCACCAGCTGGGTCCCCCAAAGCTGGGAGCCTTGGCCTGTGGACAGTGTCCTTCTGTTCACATCTAGGTGGGGGACCTCCATGAGCCTAAGGGAAGAGGGGCAGCCCCTGACCTTGCCTTCCATCACCTCACCGTTCAGTGCC
>PVHP010038267.1:0-16832 GCA_004024765.1 Zapus hudsonius | reverse complement strand
AGCCTGGGCCTGGGGGAGACAATCAACAGCTTTTAAATTCTGCCAAATATTCCACTTAGTGAGGGGAAACCCTTGACTGGAACTGGGGATTCAGGGCGATAGGCACCGGATCCCGTGCTCTTGGGCTCACAAGAAAAGATGTATTACGGGAGCGATTGAAGGGGAGGCTACTAAAAATACAATCTAGGTAATCCAGAATCGTGTGTATTTGTTAACCTAGACTGATCTCACTCTCTGATGGAGATTGTGTTTTCTATTTTTCAGGATGCAGCGAGAGAGCTGTGGCCCATCTAATCCTACCATCCGACCGTAGGCAGATAGCTGAGATCCTGGCAAGAGATGAGCCACCACAGTCATATCATGGAGGCTCCATATGGAACCCCAAAGAGAATGACGGGATGAACAAGGGACCCACAGCCACAGCCATTCAATCAACACAGGATAAGCCAGGGTGACAGAAACCAACAATTTTCGACACAAATCCCCCTAAGCTCACAACATTAAAGCAGCCTTAATAGTCACCCACCACGACTCAGGGAACTGAGCGGAAGAGGGGGCAGAAAGATTGTGAGAGCCGTGGTGGGGGAGACTATCCAGAGGCATGGCACCCCTCAGTAACAACACACTTGGGCCAGGAGAACCAGGCTGACTACTAGGCTATCCATGGTCCCCTGCCCGAAGGACTGATCCAGACTGCCATGGAGGAGGATACCCACCCGATTGGGGATGGGGAAGAGGAGTATTGGGGAACTGGGGATAACAACTCATTGTTTGCCCAGTAAATAATGTAACTCATTATGGACAATTTAAAAAATTGGTTCTGATTTCTTCACATATTTGCCATTTAATCTTCACAGTGTTCCCTACGAGGTAAAAGCTATCATCCTCATTTTTCAAAACTTCACAGCAAGATTATTATCTCTTGTCTAGACTGCACCATTGCTCAGAGGTGGATCCCCTTTTAGGATCCCAATCTATTTTTGACTCAACTACTAATGACTGTGTAGGACTAATACCCAGCTCTATCACAGATTATATGTGTAACCCTCAGCAAGTTTATCTGCTCTATGACTGTTTCCTCACATGTAAAATGTAAGAAACTGCACTTAAGTGGAAGTCCAAGGATGAGGTTCAGGACCAGCCACAATCTTATAAAACTGTCTACAAAGTTTTGGGGGTAGTGCATTTTTGTGGGTGTGCTATAACTTGGATCTGAAAAGTCCTCCCAAAGGCTCACACACTGAAGACTTAGCCCCAAGCCTGTGATGCTATTGACAAGTGATGGAACTTTAAGTGGTGGGGCTTAATAGAAAGGCTTTAGGTCATTGGAGATGTGATCCTGAAAGAGACACTGGGACCCCAACTATTCTTCTTTCTCTACATTACCCAGCCATTAGGCAAGCAGCTCTCCCACACACTTCTGATATGACAATGTGCTGACCTGACACAGACCCAAAGCAACAACGGCCAATGGATCATGGGCTGGAACCTCTGAAACTGTGAGCCAAAGCAAACCTTTTCTCTTGATATTTCTCTTTTTTCTCATGTATCTGTTATAACAGAAAGCTGACTAACAGTGGGAAGATTCTCAGAGGCTTTGGTCCATGGAGTCTATAATCCAGAAGAGGTCAAGAAACATTTGACAATGTGCTCTTAAAAGCCTTTCCAGGGGTCAAGTTGAATGAACCAGCCCCCTAAAATGTCACTGATAACACAGAAAAGACCCACACTTTTTCAACACACAGCTGACATGTAATTCTACCCACTCGTCAGCATCTGTGACCTGAGGGCAATAATAAGTGCAGGGTTAGTCATAGTTCTAGGCCTGAGTGGCATGTGCCTATCATACCCGAACTCCTTATCCAGGAACCCAGATCTGCCAGGGATGTTCCTTTCACCCCAGTCTCATGTGGGATTCTGTTGTAGCAGCCTTGACTTCCAGACCCACCTCCTACTATCCAAACACTGACAAGGCAATCATTGCTACAGGGACCCCAAGAAGAATCTGTGACCATTTCTGCCCAAAGCCTCTTTGCCTCATTTCCCAGGAGTCTGGCTCCTCATAGCTCTTCCTGCTCTCTTGACCTTCCCCCTGCATGGCTCACTGTTGCTCATGATGCCACTGTGTCTGTCCCTCTGCTAACCTCACATTTACACTGTGTCCAGATCTGGCTTCTCAGACTGCCACACCCTTCCAGGGCTCATCTTCTTAGCCCTGAACATTCAGGTTCAGGCTGCTTTGATGCCCAGTGACAGCTGCTGAGAGTGTCGGCTCTGGTTCTCTCAAGATCTCTCTTATCTCAACTGAGTGGCTAGCTCCACACTTGACATAAACTGTCTTAAACAACTTTTTGTTGTGCAAACAAAAAAATGCAAACTTTTCCTTTGGACAGTGGAATTTTGACAAGCAACAATGTACATTGGAGGAACAATATACAAACCTGGCCACAGTCAGCCACTGCTGTGGGAGGCTCAGAACTCCACCTCCCAAACGCTTTCAGGACACCTTGGGGAACTGAGGGAAATGTTGAAAACCTTTAGGGAGGTGGGATCATTGTGAGTATGTAGATGCATGTGAGTGTAAGATGGGAAAGAGACTGAGGAAGGGAGGTGGGGAGGAAAGAAGAAAGGAAAACCAAGACTCAAACTTGTTGAGCTGGAAAAGCTGCATCCGGGACTTGCAAGGAAGCCTGGGAAGGAACCCAAGACTGTAAAATCTCAGCAAGAAGAACTGGCATTTGTGAAAGAGAAATCATAGCAGAAAGAAGGAGCTGTGGCTATGGGAAGAGCTGTCGGAGCTCACAGGATGGGGAGGGCCCTGACACATGGACACGTGGGCTGACATGCCCAGGAGTGTGCACGTTGGGGCCAAGTATATATGAAATGTTCTGTCCACTGCTAACCAAGTCCTGGGAGCGTCACACCTGAGTGGGGGATGCAGTGTGCAGAGCAAAGGAATTAGCATCAGGACCCTGTGTTTCAAAACACACAAGGTGGAGGAACTGCCCTCCTGTTGACAGTCCATGCATTAAGAAAAATGACCCCTAACACCCAGGTTTCATTGTCACCTCTCATTCCAATCCCATAACAGACCTTTTCAAAAACAGCCACCTTCAGCCTTCTTCCTTCCTCACAATGACTGTGGCTTTAGCCATGAGACTTGCCTCAAGGTCAGGAGGACACAAGTACACAAGCAGGAGCATGGAAGGTACTTGTGTACTGGAACCTGTATTCGCTGTCTGCTTGGGGAGCCCTGTACCACTGCTCTGCAGCCAGCACAGCCCCATCAGCTAACCTGAGCTGACAGCCCACAGCTGACTCTCACTGAAGGCCAGCGACTGACCCAAGTAGAAATGCTCCACTGGCTCACAGAGTTGCGACAAGTAATAAAAACTACATTTTCCTTCTTATTTTTATTTTTTAAATATTTACTTATTTATTTGCAACCAGATCGAGGGAGAGAGAGACACAGAGAGAATATGGGTGTGCCAGGGCTGCCTGTCCCTGCAAACAAATTCCAGATACATGGTGCACTTTAAGCATCTGGCTTTATGTGGGTACTGGGGAAGCGGACCCAGGTTGTTAAGCTTTGCAAGTAAGAGCCTTAACTTCTGAGTCATCTCTCCAGCCCTGTGTTCCTTTTTAAAAATGTATTTATTTGTGTATGTCTGGATGTGTTCTCTGACCTCCACATGCCAAGGCACACACGTGGAGGCCAAAGTGTCTGTGCTTCTCTTCCACCCTCCTGGAGACAGGGTTTCTTGCAGCTGCAAATAAAAACTCTGCTTGCTGGCTTTTGTGCTTTGGATTCTCCTGGCTCCATCTCCCGTTGTCACAGACACACTGGGATCACGGATGCATGCACCACTTTGCATCCAGTTTTTAAATGAGTGCTGGCGAGGTTCAACTAATGTTGACAGGTTTTGCAAGCAAGGGATCCACCACAGAGGCACCCCCAAAACTTTTTCTGCAGTTCCCTTCTCACCTCCTTCTTAATTCTAAATCCCCTTCCCGGAAAGTCTCCACCTAATCTCTAATTCCAGTCCCATGCCACCCACCCCACACACAGCACTCACCACCACCTGAGCTGGGCTTTCTTAAGCTTTGTGTTGTCCACCTCCCCCATGAAGACAAGCACTTCTGTCTATGTCATCATTGCAGTTACCCAGCAGATATTCAGTAAATACTGATTGACTAAAGGGAAGGAAACGTGACTCTCTGCCCAAGGCCCAAGGCCCAAAGTCAGCAAATGGCACAACCTAGGTTCAACCTAGCTCAACCGACTCTCTGGGGACTTACACTCCCTCCAACGCCAAGCCCACCTGCATACTCTTCAAACACTGAAGAAATCAAACAGATTGGGTATTGCCCACCCAATCTCCAGATCCCAGCCCCGCAAGCCCCATCCCTCACCGTCCCCACCCCCAGGCCCCACATACAGGAACTTGCCGTCGGTTTGTGAGCCCGAATAGAGTTTGCGTTCTGCCTCCTCGCGAGTCAGGCTGCTGTGGTACCAGGGCATCCGCTCATGGGCGGTGGTGGCAATGAGCTTCTCCACCTGAGGGGCTTGGCTGATGATGGCCTGTTCCAGGGCATCGCCCTGGGAGAGGGGGAGAGACGGGTGGGTGTTGCAGCCATGGCCAAGCATGCAACCAGTAGCACCCACTTCTGTCTAAAAACAATGCCTCACCCAGGGACCCCTAGGGTGCATCTCCAGGCTGGAGAAGATAGCCTTCAGCATTTCCAAGGTCTCTCTCCTAATCCACCCAGGGAGGGACCATGGGGTCCTACCCCACCAGCCAGCCTAGCTCCAAGTGCATCTCCAGCAAGACCAGCCACAGTAGCACCCACTGTCCCTGTTGGCCACCCTAATTCAGGGCACACGTCCATCCCACACACGGTCCTCCCTCCAAGCCTCTGGGCCCGTGCCCGAGGGCACCATCAATCAGATCTTAGTCATGGCATCACTCAGACCGCAAGGCAGACCAAGCTGTCACTGGCCAGGGCCGAGGGCCGAGGGCCGAGGGCTCCCACCCAGTCCTGTCCCCAGCCCTGTCCTCACCCCTCCCGCTTCCCCACCTGGTGACCCACAGTCCCTCGAGGCCCCTGGGGCTCGGATACCTCGGTCCCCTGGGCCGGGGGTGGGTCTCACCTCCAGCTTCCAGGTGTGGCGCACGTAGTCGCGCACCATGGCGTCGCGCAGGCAGTCGAAGACCCCGGGCTGCGGCTCCAGGCCCGGCGGCCGGTTGCACGGCTTGCGCAGGTTGCAGGGCAGCCCGTCGGGGTCGCGGGAGTAGAACTCGCAGAGCTCGGCGGGGCCGCAGTGCGCCCGCCCGCCCGCGATGGCGTACGTGCCGTGCAGCTGGCGCTCCACGGGGAAGTGGTGGAAGCGCGCGGCGTGCACCAGCGACAGCACGTAGCCGCCCAGCGAGCGCAGGCACTGGCGCAGCAGGAACAGCCCGTCGCCCATGCCCGCCAGCCGCAGGTGCTCCTCGGCCTCGGCGCGCGAGATGCTGCCGTAGAAGAAGGGCAGGTGCGCCGCGGGGTCCGGCATCGGCTGCGCCCTGGGGTGCGGAAGGCGGGAGCCGTCAGGCCGGGCTGGGCACAGATGGAGGACCCGAAGCCCGCCGCTGACGCCCTGGCCAGTGTCCCCTACACAACAGCGCCTGGACCGGCCATTCCGTTGCCAAATAGAGTGGGCTTCTGGCTGGGTGCTGAGGCTAAAGATGCACAAAGCATTCTCCCTCCCTGCCCTTCTGAAGAGGAGGCGGGTGAGGGACGTTGCACATTAATTAAGGTCAGGATCCTAAAAAGAGCATTAAGTCCTTGCAGACGCTGACTTAGCAAATACTGAACAAGCGTGCTCCAAGAGGAAAGACGGATTTAGGTTCCCATGCTTGGGCTATTTCTGTTTTTAATATTTTATTAATTATTACTTATTTGCAGAGAGAGAGAGAGGAGAGAGAGAGAGAGAGAGAGAGAGAGAGAGAGAGAGAGAGAGAGAGAGAGAGAGAGAGAGAAATGGGTGTACCAGGGCCTCCAGCTGCTGCAAACTTAGTGCATCTTTACATGGGTCCTGGGGGATCAAACCCAGGTCCTCAGGCTCTGCAGACAAGTGCCTTAACCACTGAGCCATCTCCCCAGCCCCTGCTTGGGCTATTTCAAGAAGTGAAATCATTAGCAAAACGCATAAGACCTCAAGAACTGGAGCCCATGGAAAGGGTGATTATCCAGGATATTAAAGGTGGGGAGACATGGGCGTATGTGACTCAATTTCTTTCCATTCTGTCTGCCTGCACAGGATGGGAAAACACCATACTATTTTTGAGAATTGCAAATAAGTTTTATCAAGTATATGAATCGCAGATATGGAATGTGTGAATAATTGGGTCGGTTTATGTAATGAACGTAGCAAAATGAGAATTGTAGAATACAGGGGCAGGTAGTGGCGATACAGTTCCTTCTCTCCATTTCTTGTAGCCATGTGAGTCTTTATATGATGTTGAAAAATTAGCTCGCCGTAATAATTACCTGTTGTTTACTAAGACAGGTCCAGCAAGGCCACCAGGACGTAGGTTGTGGTGGAAAAGAGTCCTCGGTGCCATTCTTATGCAAACAAAGGCAGCTTTGATGGACTAACCTAGATGTCCAGGGACAGGGGTAGGACTGAGGAAGACCCTGGAAAGGGAATGAGCCAGGTCTGGGTCCAGGCAGCTGAAGACTGCTGACCACTGCGACAGGGAAGGCCAGACTTTGCCCTGGATGCCCTAACACTGGGCAAGCAAGTGCCCAGTGACCCTCCTCCTAGAGACGAGTGTTTCGTAGCCAGTACAGTAATAGCGGGCATCCCAGCACTTGGGAGGCTGAAGCAGGAGGATGAGAGTTCCAGGCCAGCCTGGACTATGCAGTGAGTTCAAAGCTAACTGGGATGGATACACAGTGAGACCATGATTCAGACACCCAATAAGAAGAACGGTGATAGGAGGAAGGGAGGAAGGATCTTTTCCAAACAAAGAGTGTTGAGTGGCCATTGATTCATAACCTCCTAGGGACTGTCATTATGTGCACAAGACCTGCACAGTACTGGGCATGAATGGTGAAGGTGGATGGACACGACGTCAAAGTAGAAGGTAGATTAGCTGGAAGAAGGGCTGCAGTAGAAAAGGGAAGGAGGACAAGGAAGTAATGGAAGAGCCATGCGATCAAAATACATTGCATAGATGAATTAAAATTGTCAATAAAAATAAAGTGTTGAGCTGGAGAGACAGCTCAGCAGTTAAGGCACTTGCCTGAAAAGCCTAACGACCTGGGTTCTATTCCCCAGTACCCACATAAAGCCAGAAGCACAGAGTGACCTAAGCATCTGGAGTTAGTTTGCAGTAGCTGGAGGCCCTAGCACACCCATTCTCTGTCTGTCTGTCTTTCTCTCTATCTTTCTTTTGCTCCTTGCAAATAAATAAAATATTTTAAAAAATAAAGTGTCAAAGACTGGAGAGATGGTTCAGTAGCTAAAAGCACTCGCTGGAGTGGTTGGGGAGATGGCTCAGTGGTTAAAGTACTTGTTTACAAAGCCTGCCAGACCAAGTTCAATTCCCTGGCACCCACATTAAAGCCAGGAGCAAAGTGGCACATGGGTCAAGAGACCCTGGTCTGCACACACACACACACACACACACACACACACACACACACACACACAAATAATTTTTAAAAGCACTTGTTGTGCAAGCTTGACAATGGAGTCCAGATCCCCAAACCCACATAAATCTGGACAGTGTGCATGCCTGTCATCCCAGCACACCTCCAGCAATGGGAAGCAGTGGCAGGCAGAGTCCCACTCAGCTGTGAAATGAGACGGAGTGCTATGAGGTCTGCTATTGGTTGCCAGGACCTAGAATCACAGGTGAGGGGTTATCTGATTAGGTTACCTTCTGGGCATGCCTGTGAGCCATGAGGGATTATCTTGATTGGGTTAACTGAGGTGGAAAGACCACTTTAACTGCAGCAGCACCATTCCATGGGCTGGGGTTCTGGACTACAGAAAAAGGAGAGAGCTGGCTGAACAGCAGCTTCCTCGAATGTGGCCGGCTGCCTCAAGCGCCTAACACTGTGCTTCCCCTTGAGAGTGTTCTGTAAACACGGATTTGCAAGTTAAAACAAACCTTTCCTCCCTTAAAATGATGTTTGTCAAGGAATTTTGTCCCTGCAGCAAGAAGGTAACTAATACAGATTCTAACACACATGATGACCTTGGGGCTCAATGTCGTGGTGCTGAGTGAATGAAGTCACACACAAGCGCTGTGAATAGGATTCCAATCAGATCTGTGGGGGGAGGGGTGGAGACCACATCAGGGGGTGACTATGCAGAACCACAGGACTTGGAGGGAAGGTCCTCACCTTAATGGAAGTAGTAGTTTCTTTCCTACATACTTGTGAAATCAGAGCTCTTCGTTAGGGTGGTTTACACATTCTACTCTCTATATACTCTACTCTTTATTATGAATAAGTATATACATTATATGATCAAATCTTGTGAAGGTGTCCCCGTTTCCCTCCTCTCTGTCCCCTACCCACTGGGGCCCTTCCTCGGTGCACATACTGGATCTGTCCATAGGATAGGGGTTATGAACTGCACCAGAGGTAGACAGTTTTTCTTTCTTTTTTCTTTTTTATTTCTTTCTTTTTTTTTTTTTTTGCTTCCCATTTTGTGTTTTTATGTTAACTCCATTTTTGCAATGACACAGGAAATGAGCTAGAAGGAGGTAGAACCATGCTTGCACTGAAACAACAGCTACAAAGTTATAAGGGCCATCTCCATCTCCTCTGCATGCTTCCCGGCTCCTGCCCACCCTCACCCAGCCCCCACCATACCAGCAGCAGCAGTGGTGGTACAAGGTCAGCACCCCATCTGCCATGCCAGGTCCTCTGAGTGCTGGGAACTGACGCTCCTCCCTCCTGCTTGGCCCCACAGATGTTTCCAGTCCTTCCCTGGCTTACCTTCTCTCTCTCTCTCTCTCTCTCTCTCTCTCTCTCTCTCTCTCTCTCTCTCACACACACACACACACACACACACACACACACACACACATCCTTCCCTCCCTCCCTAACCCCTCTCCCTCACATGGTCATCCTGTTGATGGCTACCCAGTCTCGTACACCCACCTCTTCCCCACCAGATCTCTAGCCTGAGGTTGGTTTGTGTTGGCTTCACTCTCCTTTGATCTCCACTGACTGCTTCTATTAATACAACCTGAGATTCAGATCTCACTCACATAAGCTGTGGTTGGCTGAGTCCCCTCAGTTTCCACTGGAGCTGAACTCTGCTGTCCCCAAGCTGTTCCTAGGGAATTCTTTCCCCAAGGTCTCTCTTGCTTGAGCACCTGCTATGGCTCTCTCCTGCCTTCCTCGTTGGAGCTATACTCCTCCTCCCTCTGCTCCACCCATGCTGGGTTGCTTGCCTTCTTTCAGATTCATTTCCAGACATTTATGCAACACTCTTGCCAAGTGTACCCCTTGCCCTTGTCATCTCTCCAAATCCAGCCAGCCCTTCCTGGCAGACTCTCAGAATTGCTCTACTATCTATGGGGGTGCAGAGGGAGGCAGCAAGATGGGGGCTTTTCTGGGGACCCTGGGAGGGGTTGGGAGTAAGGCTGGTCTCTGGTGCAGGAAGCTGTGGCAGGAAGCTGTCAGCCACACAGTAGGAGGAGCTCCACCCCCATGGCCACAGGTGCAGCCTGGTTAGTCAGAGCCATTGAGGGCAGAGGGAGCTGGGGGAAGCTGGCCCTTGGGTGGGTCAGTTCAAGGCCACCAGCTGAGATTGGTGCCTTGGGTCCAAGACCAGGCCCCACTAACAGAGAAAATGTATGATACTCATACCCTGCCAGCTGGCCCTGTATGCGCCACACGTCCCTGGCCTCTCTGGTCTGTCCACACCCACATTCATGAAATATGGCAGCCAAGTCCTCAGGACCCTGATCTAGAGAGACAAGGAGGCCAGAGAAGGACAGGAGGAGCAGAAGTCAAAAAGCCATGGGCAAAGCACCACCCCCACCCTGCAGGCCAAGCTGCCATGGTGCAACCTGCTGGCGTGACCCAAGACCCAGGGCAGCAGCCCCATCTGTCCTGAGCTGTGTGATGCATATGGCTGGCTCTCCCCGGAGGCAAACCCACTGAGCCCACCTGCACTGCCAGGAGGGAAGCAGGGAGGATTGGTTAGAAGCCCATCATTAGCCTGCTCACTCCAGGGCCCTGCCACAGGCCCCCTGTGCTGACCTGGGCCACTGACCCTTGACACACAGCTCACTGCATTGCCCCACAGCCAGCCAGGGAACCCCAGCCTTGGTCTCTGACCCTGTGGAGAGGGAAGAAGGAAGAAAGTCCTTGGCAGAACAGATGTGCCTAACATTCCACCATTCAAATGTCCACCTTTTAACAGCAGGTTAGATTGTGTGTCCCAGAAACCTGACGTGTCAGACACTAAGGGACAAGAGGGCTGGTGGTGGGGTGCACTTTCAGGTGCCAGGGAGAGCGTTGAAGGCTCAGAGAAGAACAAGACCTTTTGGACTTGAATGTGGATTGTGGTATTTCAGCTTCAAAAACCCCTAACCAGTGCCCTTTGTGAGAGCCCAGAAACTGAGGTACCCGAGGAGCAAATCAATTTAGCTAGACCTGGAGACTGCCTGAGCCACCTCAGCCAGAGGCAAAAAGACCCACCCAAAGGTGCTGTCAGCCCAGAGCTGGCCTCCCAGGGCCCACGTCTTCTTTTATCAGTTGAACCCAAGGCCTCATGCACACCAGGCAAGCTTTAACCACTGTACCCTAACTATGCCCCCCCTTTATTATTATTTTTTGAGATAGGGTGTTGCTATGTAATCCAGGCTAGCCTTGAACTTGCCATCCTCCTGCCTGAGCCTCCCAAGTGCTGGCAATGTGCTACCATGCTGGGTTCCCACAATGAATCTTAGTGACACACCGCCACTGTGTCCCCGCTCTAGCTCCTGGCTCATTCTCTCTGAGCCCCTCTCCTGACCTTGAACCTGCCTATAGCCATGCTTCCTACCCTTCCCTTCCCAGACCGTAGAGGGCCGCCTTGGCCGACAGGCACAGCACACACACAAAACGAGCCACAGTGATGCAGTGAGATTCACTGAATGCCTCATAAATGGGTGACAGGCTCCTTCCTGGTTTTCCTGACGCAGTAGCAGACCTGAGTCATGGGGTGCCGGATCTCCTACAGAGTGGAGGCATGGGCCTGCACCATAAGGCAAGCCTGGTCTGCTCTGAAGCAGGGCCAGATCTTCAGGGACTCTAAGCACCCAGCACAGGGCCTGGTTCCCTGGGGTAAAAGTTGCAGCTCTGTCAGCATTGTGGTCCTCTCACCTCTACCCTCACTCACGTCCCTTCAGTCACACTTGTTCAAGTTCATTAAAAAACAACAAGCCAGGCAGAGGAGGAGGATCACCATGAGTTCAAGGCCACCCTGAGACTACATAGTGAATTCCAGGTCAGCCTAGGCTAAAGCGAGACCCTACTTCGAAAAACCAAAAAAAAAAATTTTTTTTTAATTAAAAAACAACAACCAACAGTCACAGTCTGACCTCAGGGCCTTTCCGTATTCCCTATAAAGCCTGTTCCCAGTATCCTCTCTGCATTCAGATCTCAGCCTAAAGGTTTTTCCCAGGAGGCCTTTCCCCATCTCCCCTCATCCTAGGCTCATCGTTCCTCACCACTTAAGGATGACACACATGTATCGATCTGTTGGCATGTTTGTCACTGCACACTGAAAGTGCAGACTTTTTATATTTTTATCAGCAAGGCAATGAGAGGTACCCAGTGCATGTTTGTGGCAGGAAGAGTGCCCAAGACCGGAACCCAAGAGAAAGCAGCCAGCTGTGCTGTGTGGAACAGCTCTGGTTGTGCCTGGAGAAGCACTAGGGTCATGGCGAGAGGCTGGAGGAGGACCTGGGGGTGTCACTCAAGAGCCCACAGGGCAGAGGAGAAAGGCCCATGCAAGAGGCTCAGACAAGGGCTGGAGAGATGGCTCAGCGGTTAAGGCACTTGCCTCCAGTGCCTAAGGCCCCCGGTTCAATTCCCCAGGACCCACATAAGCCAGACCCACAAGGTGGTGGCCCTGGTGCTCTCTCTCTCTCTTTCTCTCTCTCTCTCTCTTTCTCTCTCTCTGTGTCTCCCTGCTTTAAAATGAATAAATAAAATATTTTTTAAAAGGCTCAGACAAGTGCCACACCCTAGTAAAAATTGATATCTGAGCGAGAACTCCTTAAAAGATCTGTGACACAGAAAGGTGAAGTGTCCTGGCCAAAGTCACCCAGCAGGTAAGTGGCAAGCTGCCCCATGCCAGGGTTGCATGGGCAAGACCAGGGCACAGGTGGGAAAGGAAAAGATCTGAGTGTGGCAGGTGACACCTTTGGGATGGACCATCCTGGAGTCACTGACCGTAACTTCTCCCCAAGGCTGTATAAAGAGCCTACTGTGTGCTCTCTGCCCTCACTGAAACAAAAGTAATGACGCTCATCTTGAGCTGTTTGCCATGTAAACCCCTGTTATTTCCTGCTAAGACTCTTCTTCCTCAGCAGGCAGAACAAACGCCTATTAAGTGTCCGTATTTGCATCAGCTTGTAACAGATGCACAAACCGAGACTCAAAGAGGCCAAGAAGGTATGAAGGACGCAGCAGTCAAGACAATCAAAAGCTGACTCCTTCCCCTCTGCATTCTCCTTTAATCTGAACTCGCCTCCAAGAGGCTGGAGCCCCCCTCATCACTCCTGTTATTCGAGTTCACGAGCCTATCATCCACTCTCACATTCGTGGGCCCCAAGATCAGAGTACACATTTGCTTTCTCTACCATTTTCTCTGCTTCCTGGAGCCTAGGACACTGTTCCAACAGGAGCCCAGAGAGCCTGTGGACATCTTTTGTCTCCTAGGCTATACAGTGCCGCCAACCCTCAGAGGACAAGCTGCTTCTCACCAGGGGACCACAAGCCATGTCTGCTCTTTCTCCAGCCAGACACCACCCAACACAGTCTCCAAGGCCTCGTTTCCTCCCCAGAGACCATGTCTATCCCCTGTCACCCATGGCTGGACTCACCTGGGAACGTGCTGGCGAGGTCAGCAGGCTACCTGTGGGCTCCCCGGTCCCCAGCACTGACACGGTTAGCTGCAAGTGAAGAATGAGGCTCACTAAGGCTTCTAAGCCCCTGGGGCCCCACCCTCTCACACAGAGGCGAGGGCGAGGAAGCTGTTCACGCTTTGGGGGAGTTCATTCACCCTCTGCCTGCTGCTCCAGAGACCCTTTGGGTGACCATGGTGGCAGGGACTGGGTCAAAAGCCAGAGAATGTCCACTCACCTGGATCCCCGGGGGGCAGCTCTGAGGCCAGCAGAACCAGCTGGTGACCGAAGGACGGCTTCCTCGCCAACAGGTTTCTCTGCAGCCTCAGCCCAGTTCCTTGATGTGAAGACAGGAAAGAAGGCTGCGTTTGAAGTTGACGTCAAAGCAACAGAATGCTGTGCTCAAGGAAAATCGAGGGTGGGCCATGTGCTCCAGCGGGGCATTTCCGGGGCCACACAGAGTGAGCAGCGAGGAGTGGTGACAGGAAAGGAAGATGAGGACTGATGTGGGCAGAGATTGTTCCAGAAGGATGCTGCCAACAGCGATTCCCAACCTGAGGGAGAGGGAGGAGACCTGGTTGGAGCAGATCCCATAGTAGGAGTCCAGCAGAGGACCCTCTCTGGTCCCACTAGCAGGAGGAAGGAGGCACCATTAACACTTCCAAGTATTCTCCATGCTTCTCCCGCACAAGTCACTGTTTTGTTTGCTAAGTTTAAGTCCCAATGCTCTTGTTCTTACCAAGTCCCCAGTGCATACTAACATAAGACACAGATAAAGAACTTACCTGTCACGGTAAGCTTGTTACTCATTTCCCCATATGCTGGGCTGACAAGCAGAGGCATTACCCACCAATGTCCTCTCCCCAGCCGGCCTTTCTGCTCTGAGTGTTTTCAATGGACCAGCACCAAGACCTGGGGTGCTAGAACACGGGTGACACATGGGGAGACAGGGAGATCCCCAGGGCCCGTTAGAAAGTGGAGCCCCCTTACTTCCCCCTCCCAAGAGGACACTTGGGCCTGCCCCTGGCTGAAACTTCAGATGGCTGACTTACTGATTCCACAGGTACATTCAAGCTGGGGGAAGGACCCCACTCAGTGAGGTGGTCCTCTGAAGTGTCAGGGCCCCTACTGTGAACCAGGCCAGGGGAAAACAACTGTAGCCTTTCCTCACTGTCAGTTCCTGAGCTGGGAGGTGGGGGTGGGTCTGGTAGGTAGGATGGGGTTTGCTCAGAGGTGCCTTACTGTGGCCAGAATATTGGGAGAGGTTCTGAAAATGGTCAGCTGCAGAGACAGACCCCCACCACCACCCACCTCCACATACTCTAGACCCACCCAAGACCTCCCATTTTGGCTAAAACCTCCTCCCCATCCTCTCATAACACCCATGGACCAACAAGGGGCCACCACCCATATCTACTCCTTTGTGAGCGTCTCCCATACCTTCTCCAGTGTCCCAAGACCTCAGGAGGCCTTTCTCCCCACCACCTCCCTGTCTCTTGAACAGACACTCTGGGAGGTGTTTGGCAAGACACCTCTGGAACCTCAGGGACATTGGATAATTTCTCTTCACCTCACTGAGGCAGTGGGCTGTGCTCCCCAATTGCCTGAGGACCCCTCAGTGTTCTACCCCAGGTCAGCCTTCTCTGCCCCTCCCCATTCAGAAAGGTGCTCCTGGCTTGGGCTCCTCTGTATAAGGCCCCAATAGCCACTGATGTCAAAGGCCTTCCCTTTCTCCACAGACCTGAAATTTGGGGTGCAGAAAGTCTCTTAGTATGCTGGATAGCCTTCTCTACAGTTATAAAAGAAGAATGCCCCACAGACTGAAAACAAATAATAGCCTTGAAATCACATAAATTAGAAAAATAATAATAGTAATGTTTCTTATGTGCCAGACAATATTGCAAGCAGATTATAATTTTCCAGATAATGTTGGGGGGGAAACAGACAAATCACAGATGCAATGGCTCACATGAGTAATCCAAGTGGGAGGCTGAGACAGGGAAGATTGCCAGAAGTTCAAGTTCAAGGCCAAACTGAGCTACATAGTGAGTTCCAGGCCAGACAGTGTGAGACTCTGTCTCAAAGAGGAGGGAAATATGGGTGGGAGCTGATGGTTGATTAGATAGAGGGTGGATATAGACAGGCAGACAGATGATACATGGGTTGGATAAATGGATGGAGAGCAAGGCATGTGGGGGGGGGCATATAGCGTGCCAAATGGCCAGGCAGGATTACCCACAGTGCTCATGCACTGGTGGATTTAGGAGGAGTAAACTGAATTATCTTGGTAGGGAGCTAAGCAGACAGTATACTACAAGGGGGGCAGGGTTGAGCCCGTGGGCGGGCATCCCTGGGTGGGCATGGGCATGGGCTCTCCACCTCTGGGATCTCCAGGTCTAGAGAAGGGGACTCCAGCCTCTGAAGCCACTAGGCCAGCAGCCCTGCAGGCCCCTTCGTGTCCCAGAGGTGGAGCAGGTGGGCCTTGTCACCACGCTGGAGCTGCAGTTAACACTGGAGTGCAGACATGATCACCGCATGTGCAGACATGATCACTGCGTGTGCAGGCACAATCACTGTGTGCAGATATAATCACCATGTATGCAAACATGATCACCATGTGTGCAAACATGATCACTGTATTGCAGACATGATCACCGTGTGTGCAGACACAATCACTTTGTGTGCAGACATGATCACCACGTGCATAGACATGATCACTGTGTGTACAAACATGATCACTGTGTGTGCAAACATGATCATTGTGTGTGCAAACATGATCACTGTGTGTGCAAATATGATCACCAGGTGTGCAGATATGATCATTGTGTGTGCAGACATGATCACTTTGTGTGCAGACACGATCACTGTGTGTGCAGACACGATCACTGGCTCTGGGGTTCAGACACGATTGATCACACACGGAAACTGGACTGGAAAGTTGCTGTGCATTCGTTTCTGGAAGGTTCCTTGTAAATACTGCTGCATGCATAGACCCTCGGAAGAAATGGATCTCTCGCCTTCACACCTGCCGTCTTTGCCCACGCAGTGAGTGCTCTGGCAACCTGAGTAGTCTTCTCTCAGGTCTGCGGTCCTCAGCGTGGGTGAGAGGGACCCTAGCCGAGCAGGCCACACCTGGGAACTTTCTGGCAGGTACTGTGTGGGGGTGGAGCCTTCCACTTTCCAGGGAGGAGTCACACCCCAACCTACTGATTTTCCCCAGAGGACAACAACCTCCATCCCGGGCCCTCTGGGATTTGCCCCCTCCAGACGAAGCCCAACTTCCTTCCATCTTTCTTATTCTGCCACTTTTTGCTGAGGGGCCTGTGACTTGGTCTCTCTCGGTGGGCTATCCCTTTCGTGGGGCTGTTGGGAAAAAATTAAAACAAGCCTGTAAACAAATGCTACTCCATTGTTCCATTGCCGCTTTCATAATCGTCCCCCTCATTGTTCCATTGCCGCTTTCATAATCGTCCTCCGGTTTCCCCCAATTTCTGTGATGTTCTAGTAACCAGGGCAGCCGGTGCCTTGTGACCTCTAGGGGTAGTTCCAGAAAACTGCAAGCTAGCAAGCACCCTACACACAAACACACACACACACACACACACACACACACACCAAAATAAATGAACACAAGCTAAGGCTGCAGAGAATTAATCTGTCATGGAGGGGATTCTCCAATGGCTGGCCCCTTCTGCAGCATTTAAT
>PVHP010038266.1:0-16921 GCA_004024765.1 Zapus hudsonius | reverse complement strand
AAGAAAAGTGGAAGTTAGGGAGAACTGAGCCTTTAGAAAGTGAAGTTCAAATGGGCTTCAAACACGTGAGAGATCCCAAGTGGCAATCAGCACATAGTAAATTCAGCGACGGTGAAACAGAAAGGGGGAGAGCTGAGGTCTTACCAGATGAGTAGAGAGGATCTCAGGAACTGAAGAACTCAGGAAGAAGAGAGAGGACTCAGGTCAGCCGTCACCTGTATAGATCTGATTTGTCATTTGATCTGGAGGATGGACCATAGAGTCTGCCCGTATCTGGGTGGGGATGGGGTCATGGCACTTTGGAAGGTGGACAGCAGGGCGTGTAATAGATCAATGTCAGGCACAGGTCTAATCCAAGTTAGGAGTGTTCATTCTTGTGCGAAGATGAGAAATCAGGTGTTCGGTATCTTCTGGTTTCCTCTGGACCATTATCCCTGGCTGAAACCTGCACAGCTTTTCTCTATTCTGTCTCAGGGGGATCAACATGAGTTCGAGGGCACCCTGGCACTATACACACGTGTAAATAAAAATATTTTTAAGTGAAGAGTAGGGAAGACACCTGACATCTGGCCTCTGCATGCACACACACACACATACGTAGGCATCTGCACATGTGCCCACACACATGCGCACACACATGTACACACATGCACACACTTGCACACACACGCACATGTACACACACATGCACACACACATAGCACAATGCACACACATGCACACACACATGCACAAGCACACAGGCACACATGCTCACATACACGCACACACATGCATTCCACCTATACATGCCAAGAAACTTTTTTTAAAGAGCCCACAGTGGCACATACCTTTAATATCTGCACTTGGGAGGCTGGGTTAGGAGGATCACCATGAGTTCAAGGCCAACCTGGAGCTACAAAGAGAATTCTAGGTTACTCTGGGCTAGTGACCCTACTTTGAAAAAACAAAAATAATAAAAATAAAAGAACACAGTGCAGACTAGGAAGATGACTTGGTGGTTAAAGATGCTTGATTGTAAAGTCTACTGGCTCTGGTTCACTTCCTCAGTGCCCACATAAAGCCAGATGCACAAAGTGGCACATCTCTCTGGCATTCATTTGCAGTAGCAAGAGGCCCTGGCATGTCCATTCTCTCTCTCTCCCTTTCTCTCTATCCTCCCCTCTCTCTTTCTCTCTCTGTCTCAAGTAAATAAAAACATTTTTAAGAGAACACAGGAAGCCAGGAGAGATGGCACACGCCTTTGTTCCCAGCACTCAGGAGGCAGAAGTAGGAGAATCGCTATGAGTTCAAGGCCACCCTGAGACTACATAGTGAATTCCAGGTCAGCCTGGGCTAGAGCAAGACCCTACCTCAAAAAAACTAGAAAGAAAGGAAGGAAGGAAGGAAGAAAGGAAGGAAGGAAGGAAGGAAGGAAGGAAGGAAGGAAAGAAAACCCCAGGAAAAGTGTCAGGAGGTGGCACATATTCTGGTGCCTACTATGTGCCAGCCATCCTCTTTCCAGATGGTTCTTTTTTAATATTTTATTTATTCATTTTCAAGCAGAGAGATACAGAGAGATATACAGAGAGAGAGAGAGAGCACACCGAGGCCACCACCTTGTGGGTCTGGCTTATGGCTTATGTGGGTCCTGGGGAATTGAACCCCGGGGCCTTAGGCACTGGAGGCAAGTGCCTTAACCGCTGCGCCATCTCTCCAGCCCTCCAGATGGTTCTTGCTCTGCCCTGTAAGGAGCCTGTGAGGCAAGTAGGGTCCACCCTAGTTCACCCATTGAAGGCTGTAAGGATTCTTGGTGTGGTAATGGATTCTGGGCCCAGGTACCTGGACAGCACCGGGCATGCGCTAGTCATTATACATGCATTACTATCATTACTATCACCCGTGGGACAAATCCAAAAAGGTTAAGACACCAGACTGAGGTCACACAGACAAGCATCAGTCAAGATCAGGATTTGAGGCCACACTTCACTAGCTCTGTCCCTGATGAAAGGGCACCCAGTCGTCTTGGTCACCCATCGTTGCCTCCTGGTCCTGTCACCAGTCTCACTCAGGATAAAGAGGTGGGCACAGCAAGGGTCAGGTGTGTCTGATGCGGGGAGGCTCAGGAGCTCTAGAGCCCCACGTGCCCCACCTGGCTGGCTGAGCCTGGACACAGCCCACCTCAGAGGACCCCATTTACCCTGGGCTCCCCTCAACAAGATGGTGACTGCCAGGCCTCACTCTCAGGAGCTAAAGGAACAGGGAGCTGGGGAGTTCCCAAGGATGTGGTACACCCCAGCATCCCATCGTGGAGCTCCCTTGTCCCAGGAATGCAGACTTCCTCCTGGGCCTTTCCAATGCTCTTCCTGAAATCCAGACAAATTCAGTCTCCATAAATTTGCAGGGGAATCCCCTGATAGCCCTCTGGCTAAGAAGGGGGCCCTGAGGGTGCTGGAACACCCCTCCCATCCATCAGAACCTCCCTAGATGGGTCATCCATTTGCTGTGTGGCCTTACACCAGTGGCTGACCCTCTCTGGGCCTAATTCTTGCCTGACAAATGTACTAGTCTCTGACCCAGCCCCGCCCCGCCCCGCCTGGCAGCCTGGCACTGGAACTGCCTGTGCTTCTGCCTGGCTCCGTTCCAGACAGCAACAGAGCAGGGCTGTCACATGCTGATCCACGTGACAAGCGGCGGCTGGGGGCTCCATCCCTCACAGAGGACCGGGCCTCAGTGGCCCCTCAGCTACATGAATCCTGCAGGACTACCAGCCGGGCCTGGGCCTGAAGCCATCTCTGGTCCTCCCAGGTAGGTGGGAAGCTGGGTGGGGCCAAAGGAGTATCTCCCAGGTGCAGGGTTAGCGCTGAGGCCCAGGGCACTGTGGGCAAAGGAACTGCTGCTGTGATCAAGGTCTGCAGAAGCACAAAGGATGTTCCTCCTGCCACCACCTGTAACCCAACCTGTCTGCCCCCAGCAGCTGCTCCGATCATCTTCCTTTCTGCTGGCTCCCCAGGTGTGCCCGGGGTGGGGCCAGGCACAGCTCTGCACCTGCCGAGGAGCAGGACCCCAGGGACCACCCGAGCAACACACAGTGTCAGCTCACTGTCCTGGGGGGCGTCGGGCAAAGAAGACGGACATATGCCCCCCTCCAGGTCCGTATTGATCATTGTAAAATGTCAGGTTTGGGGTGACATGCCTGGGGGTGAGGTTTCCCTTCCCAGACAGTCAAGGGCCCTGACACATAGCTGGTGGCAGACCTGGTCCTGACATATTTCTGGGCTCTTGGACTGACTTCATTTTGCAGATGGGGAAACTGAGGCTTAGAGTAGGGAATGATAGGAAGATTAACTGCTCTAGGCCACCTGGCCCTCTGCACATTGCACTTCCTAGGTGCTCCTCAGCTCAGCACTCAGACCGGCTGTGCAATCCTGGTCTGGTGCTAGCCCTCTCTGGACCCTGCTTCTTCTCTGTGCTTGAAGAGAGGATCTCTAAGCCCCTAAAGGAGGTGGCGGTGCAATCTCCGCTTGTAGCCTGTAGCAGGCCCGGAGCCAAGGTCAGGCACCAGGCCAGGGCAGCCCCGCCCCAGAGAAAGCATTGTTGGACATTGCATAAGGACAGAGCCTAGGGCAGGGCCCAGGACAGTCCAGAGCAGTCTGCCACGAAGAAAGGCCACTTGGCAGAACCTCAGGTAGGGGTCCCTGGGAGGCTGGGGCCGTTACTGGTCGGTCCTGGTGGGGAGCTGGCTCAGCTACTCTGGGGACTGGTCATCCAGTTGGCCTGGTCACTGGCAAGCAGCACACACAGGCCTGTCTTGTTCTCCTGACCTCATTTGGCCGCCATCGGGGGAGAGAGGGGAAGGAAGAAACGAAGGGGAGGGCTGAAGAGAGGCAAAGGGCTCAGGGCCTGGTCAGCACCCTGAGTCCCCAACTGGGCCACCAGCCCTCCTCCATGTGGGAACTGGGCATCCTGTGAGGGAGATGAGGAACAGAGAGCTCCCCCCCCCCCGAGTGTCCACTTCGGCATCCTCTCCCAAGCACTGCCATACAAGTCAGACTTGCTGGGGAGAGAGTCCAAAGAGATACTCCTCGTCTTAAGCCGTGGACTTTGTCAAGGCCCAGGGAAGAAGGGACAGACACCCTGCCTGGAGGAGGGACTGGGTGAGTCAGGGACTATGCCTTTGGAGCAGCATCTGTAAGAGTGTCCGGTAGTACCTTGGTCTCAGATCCCCAGAAACCCCATGGTCAGGAGGGGCTCCTCTGGGATCCAGGCTGAGTATACAAGAAGGAGATTAGAACTGGAGACCATGGGATTTCAGGGAATGGGGTGAGGCTTTGAGGCCAACCTAGGGCTCCCATATCAGGTGGCCAGGATAGGGGTACCCAGGCCCTGGGACCATACCTGTCCCAGGTTGGTACCCTTGCCTCTCTCCCCTGGCATCCACACTGGATCAAGGACCTCTCGGGCCCCCAACCCAGGGGTCTCCTGCCTAGTGCACTTTTGCATTTCTATCCTTCCCGTGTCACTCAGCACCAGAGTGGCTAGGTGCTCGGGGTTCCCAGCCTGCACCAGCTCTTCCCAAACTCCGCACTTCAGTGGTCGACGGGTGCCTCTGAGGACTAACCCATTTTAAGGAAGGCGAAAGTAAGCCACGACTTGCCCAAGTCCTCTGGCTAGTAAGTATAATTACTGGAGTTTGAGCCCTGCTCACTGAGTGCCCCAATCATGCCACACTGGCAGAATGCTCTCAGAAAGCCTGGGGTGTGGATGAGGAAACTGAAGCAGAGCTTTCCTTCTCAGGAATCCAACCACTCTGTGTTTGAGCAGAGAGCAAGGCGGAGCCATAGTGAAGAGCCTTTGGGATACATGAGGCAGGGGCTTTTGTGGCAGCTAATCCCCGGGGCATTGGAGCCCAGACCTGAGTGTCCAGCCCTACTGCTTTTCCCCTTATCTCCAGATCTCCCTGCAGCCTTGGCCACTCACAGCAAGCCACTTGCCATAGTCAACACCTGAGTTCACTTTCTCTCTCTCTCTCTCTCTCTCTCTCTCTCTCTCTCTCTCTCTCTCTCTCTCTCTCTCTCTCTCTCTCTCTCTCTCTCTCTCTCTCTCTCTCTCTCTCTCTTTCATTCAAGAAGCCCAGGATGGTCTTGAATTCACTTTGTAGCTGAAGATGACCTTAAACTCCTGATTCTCCTTCCTCTACCTCCTAAATGCTGAGATTACAGTAATGTGCAACCACATTAAGTTTGGCTGCTGTTGGTTTTTGTCTGTTTGTTTGCCTGCTTGCTTGTTTTATGAGATAGTGTCTCATGTAATCCTGGCTGACCTGGAGCTTTCTCTTTGAACATTTTTATTTTATTTATTTTTATTTTTTTTTTTTGAGGTAGGGTCTCACTCTAGCCCAGGCTGACCTGGAATTCACTATGTAGTCTCAGGCTGGCTTCAAACTCATAGCGATCCTCCTACCTCTGCCTCCAGAGTGCTGGAATTAAAGGCATGTGCCACCATGCCTGGCTTTTTTTTTTTAACTTTTTATTGACAGCTTCCATAAGTATAGACAATAAACCTTGATAATTCCCACCCTGGTCCCCACCGCCATTCTCCCCACTCAAGCCCACCCTCCATTGAATTCCCTCTTCTTTCCAATTTTGATATCATCTTTCCCTCCTATTATAAAAATCTTGTGTAGGTAGTGTCAGGCTGGCCTGGAACTTCCTATATAGCCCAGGCTGACCTTGAACTCAGAGCAATCCTCCAGCCTCAGCTTCCCCAGTGCTGGGATTACAGTGTGCACCACCACTCCAGGCTGACTGCTACTTGTAGAGGAAATGTCCAAGCCGTCTTGGGGGAAGTGGCCGGTTCTTCCCTGGTCCCCAGAGAAGCAGGCCCCTCTTATCAACTCCTACCTCATTCCACCTTCACGGACAACCCTGGGATCATGGTCCTTGGACCTCAGCAGCCCAGCCAGGACCCTACAACACATAAATGATATGATTAAGAGAAGGGGAGGGAAGCCCAACAGTGAAACTTGTGACCCTGGATGGGTGCCTCCCTGCCCCAGCAGACTGGCGTGCTCTGGTCCTGGCTGCAGCCCACAGAGTTGCTTCTCCCTGGAATCTGCCAATCCCCTCTCGCTACTTTCAGGCTGGGGAGTCTGTAGTCTGCACCCCTGCACCTAAGTTTTCCAATGTGATGAAGCTGATTCTGAGTGTTCTGGTCTCTATCTCCTTCAGTGGGTTGAAGAATGGTTCCTTGGCCAGAGCTATTGTAGTATTTAAAGGAGAGGGTTGACATCCTTAGGAACTTCCCCCGTGTGGGATGTACCCAGGGGAGGAGGACTGGGGGCCCTGCCCAGTGGTGTCATACAGTGTCCACTGTGGCTGTCCAGGCCTCAGCTCCACCTTTACCCAGGTCCAGCCTGGCTTCTGGCCTCTGACTCAGCATGGCCCCAGGAGGCAAGGTAGGCGGGCAGCCCTGCAGGAGAGGTGTGCCTCCCACTGCCCCATTGAATTGGCATCATGGTTGCCAGGAGCACTGCTGGAATGTTCCATCCAGACCCTACCCACAGAGTGCTTTACATGTTTGTGGGTTTGCAGAGACTGCAGTGAAAGGCAGAGAGTGGGGTGTGGCGTGCCTGTGGCAGGTGAGAGCAAACAGGGTGTTGGGAAGGGGGTGACAGTTGGTGACCACTTAAGCACAGCTGACCTTCCCTGTGATTTATTTTTGTTGTGTTGTTTTGTAAAGGTAGGGTCGCTGGGCGTGGTGGCGCACGCCTTTAATCCCAGCACTCTGGAGGCAGAGGTAGGAGGATCACCATGAGTTCAAGGCCAGCCTGAGACTACAGAGTGAATTCCAGGTCAGTCTGGACTAGAGCGAGACCCTACCTCGAAAAACAAACAAAAAAAAAGTGTAAAAGTAGGGTCTTTCTCTAACCCTGGCTGATCTGAAATGCGCTATGTAGTCTCAGGGTGGCCTCCAACTCACAGGGATCCCCCTACCTCTGCCTCCCAAGCGCTGGGATTAAAGGCGTGCACCACACACACCCAGCTCCTCTGTGTTTTCTGACAGCAATAACAAGCGCTCTGTGTGGCCATGAGATCTGCCTGCAAACCAGAGTGTCACCCCATGTTACAGGTGGGGAAACTGAGGCAGGGTGGGTGAGGGCTTTGCCCAAGATCTCATAACCAATAAGAGCAGAACCCAATGGTCAGGCATGGTGGCCCACAACTTTAATCCCAGCACTCAGGAGGCAGAGGTAGGAGGATCACTGTGAGTTGGAGGCCACCCTGAGACTACAGAGTGCATTTCATATCAGCCAGGGTTAGAGGGATACCCAACATTGAAAAAGCAGAACCCAGAACCTGATGTTGTGGAGGGTCCAGTGCAAGTCCCCATCTTGTCCCTGGGAGCAGGAAGCCTAAGGGTCAGCTCAGGTCAGCTGGACAGCTGGGACAGACTATGGCTCTAGACCATACTTGTCCCCACCAAGTATTCTGGGGCAGACTCAGTCATCAGGGCAGCCAGCCACTTGACAATGCCCACTCAGGGCTCAGAAGCAGACAGCAAGGCCCTTGTCTTCATAAACCCCGTCAGCTAAACTGGAGGTGGGGGTGGGCACCTATAATCCCAATACTTGGGAGGTGGAGGCAGGAATACTAGAAACTCAAGGTCATTATCAGCTACATAGTGAGTTTGAGGCCTTCCTGGGCTATAAAGAGACCATGTCTTAAAAAAACAAACATTGTGGGTTAGCAGGCACTATCTTTATTTCTCTAACAGATGGGTGCTGAACCCCAATGAAGCAATTAAATATGCAAAGAGAGGCTGGTCTCTTAGTCCCATGGAAGGGGACAGTAAGGGAGGGGTGGTAGACAGAAGGCAGGCAGGCATTGATCACCCAGTATAGTGGGGCGCAGAGCCAAGGGCCCACTGTGAGAGGGCTTGAGAGAGCTGCCTAGAGTAGGTATCGGTCACACTGAGACCTGAAGTCAGAGAAGGACCCAGGAAAGGGTCCCCATAGGTCCTTGGCACCGGGCCAAGAAGTGACTGCGTCACAGAGCTCCTCTGAACTTCAAGTAAACAGGCAGGGGCCCAGGGGAATGCCAGTCCCCTGCCCTGCCTGCCAGACTCCTCTGCCCAAAACTGTCACATCCTCCTGTGTCCCAGCTGGGGTGGGGACTAGGGTGGGCAACAGGGCCTCCAGGAGGTCCAGGTCATTCTTCCCTTGTGCTGGGTGAGTTGAGGGTCCAGGACTGGAGCCTTTGCCAAGGTCACCAGGCCTCGGAGCTGCCATCAGCGGGCTTGACCTTTCGGCACCGTGTCCGTTGGTTGTGGTGGCTGCAGTAGCAGCTGATGAAGTGTCCCTTTCCTTATCCCACACCTGTTCACTACACTCAGGCCAATCAAGTGAAGGCCAGCCCTCCCCTCAGGAAGGCACCATAGAAGGGTGGGTCATGTTTGGGGCTGATCTTCATGGGGCTGTAATACCTGGCACCCTCAGCCTTGCAGGGGACTGGGACTCAACTGTTCCTGAGCCAACGCACTATCCTGCAGAGCTGCCTTCACAGAGGGGTGGCCCTTGGGTCTCTTGTGCCTGAACCATGAGAGTCTCAGAGGCGGCACCTGTCCCAAGGAAGTATCTGAGAGAGACCTTGTGTGTGTGTGTGGGGGGGAGTCTGTGGAGCCTTGGGGGCGCAGCAGGGCATTGGAGTGTGTCCCAAAGTTGAGGATGGTCCTGGCTGCCCAATTTACACTGTCCCATCCTGCAGGATGGACACCTTAGATGACACACTACAGCGCCTGCGTGAGGCCTTCAGCTCCGGGAAGACGCGGCCGGCCGAGTTCCGATCAGCGCAGCTCCAGGCCCTGGGCCGCTTCTTGCGTGACCACAAGCAGCGGCTGCAGGATGCGCTGGCCCACGACCTGCACAAGGTGGCATGGGGTGGGGGAGGGCAGGGATTGCCTAGGTGGCAGGAAAGGGGGCACAGGAAAAGGGGCACAGGTCGGCCACATCTTCCAAGAAAGGGAGCTAAAATCTCCTGGGACCCCAGCTCCTTCCATAAGCCACAGCTGCCTCCGCAGATTTGGAGCACTTGCTATGTGCTGGGCTCTGGGGACCCAGCAAAGCAAAGTCCCTGTTTGCAGAGCTGACATGGGGAAGGCAGTGAGACAGTCACCCCATGCTGCGTGAGCTGCCTGGTAACAAGCACAGTGGCCGCGGATCAGGACCAGGGTCCTGGATTGTATGCAGGGGTCTGGAAGGTTTCTCGGAGAAGGGGCACACAGAGGTGACTTGGGCAGGAGGACAGGGAAGGAGCCTTGTGGATGCTGGGGGAAGTGCCTTGGGGTGCAGCTTATGCAAAGGTCCTGAGGGCAGGAGGTGTTCAGTGCATCTGTCATTAAGGCCAGGGTGGCTGGAGGGAATAGGAGAGACACAGAGTGATGGGAGAGGAAGCTTGGGGAGATGGCCGTATACCATGCAGGGCCCATCTTAGAGGATCTGGGCACTGTGGGCATAACAGCCTCTGTGCCCTGAAGGCCCGAGGGCACAGCCACACAGGGTCTCCCAGTCCTAGGACTGGTGTCCCAGGGGCTGTGCAGTAGGTGCCTCCTCTCTGTCCCATCATTATCCCAAAGACTCCCCCAGCCTGCTGGGCTCCCCAAGGACTGACCCCCCACACACACATACATACACCACCCAGCTCCCATGAGACCTGACCTGTTTGTCCTTTTCTTCCTTCAGCTCAGGTTTCTCCTTGGCTTTCCCATCCAACTCCAGAAAGCCAGGCCTCACAAAGGAGGCAGCAGTCCAGAAAATTTAATCTGGTGTTACCCTCTAATCTCACCAGCCCTCTGCCCCACCCCCAGCAGGTAGCATCTGCCCAGCTGCAGGCCCTGTCTCATCTAACCCCACCACTCCTCCTGCTGGCCAGTCACATCCCCAGAAGAGGTTCAGAGAAGACATGTTCTTACCCTACCTAACACACACACAGCCAGAAAGGGCAGGACCTGATTTAGAACCTAGCTCACAATGCCCTGCTTGGGCTTGGCAGATAGCTCAGTGTGTAAAAGCACTTACTAGGCAAGCATGATAACCTGAGTTTGGATCACCAAAACCAACATCAAGCTGGATGTGGGTAGTGTGTGTGTGTCTGTAATCCCAGCGCATGGTGGGAGGTGGAGACAGGAGAATCCCTGGAAGCTTGCAGGCCAGCTAGTAGGGTTGTGTGGTGTAACTCAAAACAAGGTGGAAAATAAGGGGTGACACTGAGGTTGTCCTCTGACCTCCACAGGTGTACCATGGTACACATGCACCTGCATCACAGGCACCTGTAACAAACACACCTATCTATACTGATTTTTTTTTTTTAAAAAAAAAAAACCTTTTGGCCAAAGTTATCATATTCTCCGAGGTCCAGACTGCTTTCCAAATGAGCCGAAACTTCACTCGGTCACTGACCAGCTAGTGGGTGTGGGAGGCAGGCTTTCAGGCTGGCAAGGCAAGTGTGGGCTGTGGGCACTAGCTTGGTTCAACCATTAGGAGGCATTGGTGGGCATGGCGTCATCCTGCAAGTTCACGGCACACGCATGTCCTTGGGGCTCAGCTCTAGCCCTGACCTTGCTTGTAGCAGCCACTCTGTGAACATCCACCCCTTAGCCCTTCCTCTGCTCCAACCCAGGAGAGTTGGAACCACAAAGGCCATGAAAGAGGCAGGAAGACAGCCTGGTCCTGGTGTCCCCGGCCTGACAGCCTCCAAGCTGGGTCCCTCTCCAGGTTAGGAGCAGAGGCCAGGACGATGATCACACTGATTTTTGTGTCCTTTTCACTCCTGCCCCTGGGCATCTGGTACTGACTCCTAGTCCCTAGGCTGTGAGATCCAAGGAAGCCTATGCCCCTGTAGACACACACACGCACACACAGTCTTACTAGAAGCTGCCAGAACCTCCTTCTGCTGTGCCCAGTAGACATTATTGCTGGCATTGAGAACATTGGAGCTTTTCTCAGCTCTTGTTGGGCTCAGCTTAAGGGGTTGGAATACTGGATGCTCACTGGTCACTAGAACTCCCCAGGCCAGTATCTGTGAAGCTCTTATGACTAGCAAAGAACTGACAAGCGTAGACAGAGATAATTAAAGCCAGCCATGGTGGCGCACGCCTTTAATCTCAGCACTCGGGAGGCAGAGGTAGGAGGATCGCTGTAAGTTCGAGGCCAGCCTGAGACTACATAGTGAATTCCAGGTCAGTCTTGGCTAGAGAGAGACCCTACCTCGAAAAAACAAAACAAAACAAAAAAAAAAAAAACCAGAGAGAGAGAGAAAGACCCTACCTTGAAAACCCAAAATAAATAAATAAGTAAATAAATAAATATAAAATAGAGAGAATTAAGAAAGATTTATTTTAAGAGAGAACAGTAGAAAATAGAAATAAAGCAGAAAAGCTCCCTTACTGGAAGGGTCCCAAGCAGGTCACCACGTGGGAACTTGGAAAGGGTTTTCTTATAACCTTGAAGATGTAAGTAAATTAGGCATCTCATTGGGGTGAACTTCATTGGTTAAGTCTAAATGGACCTTGATTGGTGGGTGGGTCAGGGAGGACAGGGAAAACTCAGAAAGAGCCCACCAAAGTGTGTGGAGAGGGTCGCCCCTGAAAACTTCCTAGGAGGAAAAACCAGGAAGCTTGAATCAGTCTGGCGTTTCCTTCTAGTCCTGGCAGGGCAGGGCGGCATCCATGATCGTATGGGCCTGTGTCCCTATCTACCTGCAAAACAAGACTACCTCACTCTGTCTTTCTCAGCATCACCCCTTGCCTGGTCCATCGCCTCACCCTCCACATTCCCTACTAGACAGAAGCAGGGCAAACCTTAGCCAGCCTCAAGGTCTCCACCTGCTGGGATCTCTACCCAGGTGTCGGGCTCCCTGAAGTGAATGAATGAATGAATGGAGGGAGGGAGGAAGCCATGTTCACCCCAGGCTCAAGTCACCCCAGGGCCCACCCTGACCTCAGTCCTTTCTGCAGTCAGCCTTTGAGTCTGAAGTGTCTGAGATTGCCATAAGCCAAGCTGAGGTGGACCTGGCCCTCAGAAACCTGCGGGCCTGGATGAAGGACAGCAGCGTGCGGAAGAACCTGGTGAGTGGTAGGGGGGTCAGGACAGTGGGTGGGCAAGGAGAACCTGCACCTGTTGGGTGGCTTCTGCGCGTCTTGATGCTCACCCCGGGGTCCCTGCCCAGGCCACACAGCTGGACTCAGCCTTCATCCGGAAGGAGCCTTTTGGCCTGGTGCTCATCATCGCGCCTTGGAACTACCCACTGAATCTGACGCTGGTGCCCCTGGTGGGAGCCATTGCTGCAGGTGAGGGTACAGCAGCCTCCACCTTCCCACCCCGAAACCCCCAAGGCCTCTAGGGCCACCCACAGAGCCAGAGAGGAAGGACAGGAGGAGCCAGCACCCTGCTCCCATGGGGCCTTTGTCCCCTTCTGCCCAGACTTTCCATCTGAGAATGGGTGTGGCTGGCATCTGCCCTGCAGGGACATGAAGGCCAGCCTTGGGCCCCCTCTCAGCTTTCCCCTGTGCTGCCTGCAGGGAACTGTGTGGTGCTTAAGCCCTCAGAGACCAGCAAGGACATCGAGAAGGTCCTGGCGGAGGTCCTGCCCCACTATCTGGACCCGGTAAGCAGGGACAAGTAGGGCTTGTGGGCTGGACAGCTCCTGGTAGGGGCAAGAAAAGGCCCATGTCCCAACCTCTAGGTTGCTGCTTATTTTATGTTTTTATTTTTGAATAATTTAAATTTTTAAATTTATTTTCAAGGAGACAGAGAAAGAGAGAGAGAGAGAGAAAGAGAAAGAGAATGGTCACTTACATCAGGGCCTCTTGCATCTGGCTTAAGTGGGTACTGGGGAATTGAACCCAGGCTGTCAGGCTTAGCAGGCAAGTACTTTAACTGCCGTGCCATCTCTCCAGCCCCTATTTTAAAATATTTTTATTTATTTGAGAGGAGAGATAGAATTAGTGTGCCAGGGCCTCTGGCCGTTGCAAATGAACTCCAGATTCATGTGCCACATTGTGCATCTGGCTTTACATGGAAACTAGGGAATTGAACCCAGACCAACAGGCTTTGTAAGCAAGTCTCTTTAACAGCTGAGCCATCTCCCAACCCATTTTTATTTCTTGATTCAGCCTCACTCTGTAGCCCAGGCTGGCCACAGACTTGCATTGATTCTCCTGCCTTAGCTTCCGGAGTGCTGGGGCTCCTGGGAAGAGCCCTCCATGCATGGGTGAGACCAGGTGGGTGGGCTCCAGGCAGGGTGACTGAAGGTGATCTGAGGAGCTCTGGCCTTGTCTCTGCAGAGCTGCTTTGCCGTGGTGCTGGGTGGGCCACAGGAGACCGGGCAGTTGCTGGAACGAAGGTTTGACTACATCTTCTTCACAGGTGAGGTGGCCCCTCCCCATGAGCCCTGAGGAAGGGACAGAATATCATGTCCACAGCCACAGACCATCTCTCTGACCCCAGCCTCACAATTCCAGTGTCTGCCCTTGCTAAGCTCCCACCATGCCAGGCCCTGGCACCAGACCTGACACCCTCCAGGGTCTTATATGTGACCACACTGGTCTCCATGCCCTACGGCCCTTACAGGTGAGATACTGGGATACTGGTCTGAGGTGCTGAAGGGCTCAGTGCTCTGCCCAGGGTCACCCAGCTGACCTACACTCAAGTCTTGGTGAGGCTTACTCCCCGAGGTCACCTACTATCATACTAACAGAAATCCAGGTCCCAGAGGCCACCTGTCTACAAGGGACCAGGATGAAGTTATGGACAAAATGAGAGATGGAGGCGGCGGCAGGCAATGCATCGGTCTGAGCCTGAGCTGGCTCAGCTTTGACCTTGTGTGTGCGTGGTCAGAATAGGGGGAGGCCAGCCTTGGCCTTTTTAATTCTAGGCCCTGCCTTAAGCCCAGGAAAAGCCAAACCTCATGTAGTCCCAAGGGTGGGAGGAAGGCCATCAAACACACCATCACACCCTCTAGCCATAGTGGTTCTTAGGTCTGGGTCCCCAGGACTAGGTACAGAGGCAAGGCGAGGCTCCAGAGGCTGGCTTCCAGGCCAGGTCCCCAGGGCACAGTGACCAACAGATAGAACTGGGATCTTCCTGCCAGGCCCTATGACTTCTCCAGCCTTCAGTTTCCTTCAGTTTCTGTAAAGCTAAAGCAAAGCCAGGTGGTGGCGCACACCTTTAATCCCAGCAACTGGGAAGCAGGAGGCAGAAGGATTGCTGTGAGTTCAAGGCCAACCTGAGACTACATAGTGAATTCCAGGTCAGCCGGGACTAGAGCAAGACCCTAACTCAAAACAAAACAAAACTGAAATGATCCCAAAGTCACAGATCTGTCCAGAAGATGAAATCCTTTACGAGTACAAGGCTGTTGGGAAGTGTCCCTGACTCCTCCCTCCTCAGCCAGGTGTTTGCTAAGTGTACAGCCCATGTGCCAGAGGCTGGAAAGGCAAAATATATTTTTAAATGTGTGTGTGTGTGTGTGTGTGTGTGTGTGCGCGTGCGCGCGCGACAGAGAGAGAGAGAGAGAGACAGAAACAGAGAGAGAGAGTATGAGCACGCCAGGACCTCTTGCCACTGAACTGCAAACAAACTCCAGCTGCATCACCACTTTGGGCATCTAGCTTTATGTGCGTACTGGGGAATTGAACTTGGGCCAGCAGGCTTTGCAAACAAATCCCTTTAACTGCTGAGACATCTTCCCAGCCCTATTTGTGTTTTCAAGGTAGGGCCTCATTCTAGTTTAGGAACTCTGTAGTTCTAGGTTGGCCTCACAGCAATCCTCCTACCTCTGCCTCCCAACTCCTATGGAGTTTTTGTTGTTTGTTTTTGCGGTGCTAGGGATCAGACCCAGAACCTTAACACGCTAGCAAGTGTTCTACCACTGAACTACATCCTCTAGACCTTGGTGGGATTTTTCCCTTTTTTTTTTTCTTTCTGGAGTAGGGTCTCACTCTATCCCAGGCTGGCCTGAAATTCACTATGCAGTCTCAGGCTGGCCTCAAACTCACAGCGATCCTCCTACCTCAGCCTCTCGAGTGCTGGGATTAAAGGCACGCGCCACCACACCAGGCCTTCTTGGTGGGATTTTTGTTGTTCTTGATTTGGTTTGGTCTGGTTTTCCAAGATAGGGTCTCATGTAACTGAGGTTAGTCTCAAACTTGCTATGTAGCCAAGGCTGGCCTTGAACTCCTGATCCTCTTGCCTCTACCTCTCAAATTCTGGGATTACAAGTATATATCACTACACCTAGCTCAGCTCTTGGAGTCTTTTTTGTTGTTTCCTTCAAAAATATTCTTATTTTTTAAAAATATTTTATTTATTCATTTTTCAAGGAGAGAGAGAGAGAGAGAGAGAGAGAGCACACGAGGGCCACCACCTTGTGGGTCTGGTTTATGTGAGCACTGGGGAATTGAACCGGAGGCCTTAGGCACTGGAGGCAAGTGCCTTAACCGCTGAGCCATCTCTCCAGCCCTATTTTTATTGATTTAAGCAGAGAGAATGAGAATGAGCAAGCCAGGGCCTCTTGCTGCTACAAACACACTTCAGGTGCATGCACCACTTTGTTTATCTGACTTTATGAAGGTACTGGAGAATTGAACCTGGGCTGGCAGGCTTTGCAAGGAAGCGTCTTTGACTGCTGAGCCATCTCTCCAGTCCATTATCAGCTCTTGGTTTTTGAGACAGGGTCTCACTCTAGTTGGGGCTAGCCTGGAACTCACAGTAATCCTCTTGCTTCAGTCTCCTGAGTGCTGGGGTTACTGGTATGTGTCACCAGGCCCCATAGCACCTCTGGAGTATTTAAATTAAAGAGGGTAGAGGCATGCCAGGCATGGTGGCACACACCTTTAATCCCAGCACTCAGGAGGCAGAGATAGGAGGATCACTGTGAGTTCCAGTCCAGCCTGGGACTATAGAGTGCTGGGTCAGCCTGGGCTAGAGTGAGATCCCACCTTGAAAAAACAAAGAACAAAACAAAGAGGATAGAGGCAAACAAGTTGTGGAAGAATGATAGCCTGCCAGACAGGGCTGGAGAGGCCGAGGAGGCACAGGTGAGGGCAGGGGTGAGGACAAGGGAAGGGTCTGTGGCCCAGGAGCTCAGTCAGGGAGGGAGGAGCTCTGCAAGGAAGAACAGGAACCTCAGCCAGGCTGAGCTGGACTCAGGCCATAGGGGATAAGGTGGTGGGGGCGGGAGGGGTGCCACTGAAGGTTCTAGAGAAAGGAGAGGTGGGGAGGAAAGCCAATGTGCCATCCATGTTAGAAAGCCACTTGCATGGTGACCAGGGACCGAGGCAGAGACAGGTAGAAGCTGAAAGGGGCCTTGGGGACAACCTGCAGAACAAACCCTGTCTGGAGCCTCTGCGCCCTTGGGAAAAAGGGGAACAAGGGGAGGTCACCACCTACAAGGTGTCAGACTGGCAAGAAGAGCAAGGACCCAGGTGAGGTCATGCCCCGGGTCATTCTGGTTGCTTTCCATGTCCCCAGGGAGCCCTCGTGTAGGCAAGATCGTTATGGCTGCTGCTGCCAAGCACCTGACACCTGTGACCCTGGAGCTGGGAGGAAAGAACCCCTGCTATGTGGATGACAACTGTGACCCCCAGACCGTGGCCAACCGCGTGGCCTGGTTCCGCTACTTCAACACCGGCCAGACCTGCGTGGCCCCCGACTATGTCCTGTGCAGCCCCGAGATGCAGGAGCGCCTGCTGCCCGCCCTGCAGAGCGCCATCACCCGGTTCTACGGCGATGACCCCCAGACCTCCCCCAACCTGGGTCGCATCATCAACCAGAAACATTTCAAACGGCTTCAGGGACTGCTGGGCTGTGGCCGCGTGGCCATCGGGGGCCAGAGTGACGAGCGTGACCGCTACATCGGTGAGTCCCCCTCTCCCATCCCAGGCT
>PVHP010038265.1:0-17069 GCA_004024765.1 Zapus hudsonius | reverse complement strand
ATATAGCCATGAGACTCCAAACCTCACTACAGAGATACATGTGCACCTATGTATGTTGCTGGGTTATTCACTACAGTTAATGGATTTTTTTCATCCATACTGAGGAATGAAATTATGTCAGTAAAATGGATGGAACTGGAAATAATCATGTTAATGACACAAACTAGTTTAACAAAGAAGCCTGACACGTTTTTTTTTTTCTGATGGTAGAAAATGGGGGGAGGAGCCAAAGAATAAAAGTGAGCCTATGAGAGGGATAGAAGGAAGACATGGGCAGGGCGGTAAGAAAGAGCGATGGAGGAGTTAAATATGATCAAAGTACACCATTGCATTGTGTATATAGTATTATAGCCAAACCCTTTAATTTACACAATTAATATACACATAAAAATCTAATGTAAAACATAAATTAGTTGTTTAAGTAAAACAGTTGAATAGAAAGTAGGGAATGTGAGGAAAGAGATGGGACTCTATGATGAATAGAGTAGTCACTCAGAAACTTTCAAATGACATAAGAATAAAGTGAAAAGATAAGACTCACATCTTCTAGGGAAAAGGAGTTGAAGATGAAGACGATGAAAGATGGAGACTTAGCAATGAGACTGAGGCTCGATGTCATTGCAGGAAGGCTGATATAGTGGCAAGGGTGGTGATGGGAAGAGCAGTAGTCAGAATCACACAAGGACTGGGTCGTCTTCCACTTTCAGGTGCCACAATGACTTTGAAAGTGCTAGTGAATGTAATCAACAGGCTTTAGATGATTTCAGGTAGGGAACTGATGGGATTTGATTCCTTCTCTTTCTTCATTGATTTTTGAGACCAGGTCTTTATATCCCAGGTTAGCCTAGCACTCACGATGTGGCTTAGAATATAGCCTTGAACTCATGTCAATCCTCCTGCCTCAGCCACCTTAGTGATGCGATCTTGGGCCTCAGCCACAATGTCTGTCTCACTACCTATTCCATGAGGAACTGACTGCTGGGTAAGGGAGATTGTTAGGGGTAGGGAGGCCATGGTGGTCCAAGTGACTGGGAGTTCTGCTCTGGACCAGCGTGGCATCAACGGACAGTGAAAAGCACATTAGAGAGCTGGAGATTAAGGTTAAGGGACCTCCGGGTGATGTAGCCTTGGAGTCCGAGTGCAAGTCAGAAGTCAAGGACTTCAGCTAGTTTCCACCAGAGTAACGCCATTGTTGTGCCTTGCAATCATGTAATGATTTGGAAAAGTATGAGAGGTCGACTTGGGGGAAGAACATGAGAGTTCTGTGTGAGAACCATAGTGCTTGTGTACCCTGAGGCATCTGTAGCTCAGAGAAGGTGCCAGGGCTTAGGGAACACATGAGGATGACAAGAACATCCAGATGGCTTAAAGCCACAGACTGGTAGAGAGCATCTGGAAGCCATGGGAAACCCTGCGGGCTATATGGTGTGACCTTCAGGCTCCAGAGAAGAGCTTGTTCTTGCTCCTGGTCCAGTGGTGCATGACCCACTAAAGGTGAGCAGACTATGCAAGTCAGAAGTGTTAGAAGTTACCTGGCCTTTAATTAAATCTAAAATTGGCAGCTCTGAAATTCTGGGGTGGAAAGAGCAGCGAGCAAAGTCCAGATTGCTGGGTGTTTCCATGACATCACTTTGGCATCTCTTCCATGGTGCAGTTGACTGTGACCCTCACACAAAACTTGAACATTGAGCTAAGTCCAAGATGAAGACTGCCTCCTGATGGCCCCAAGTGGCAGATAAACTGAGGAAACAATGTTTATGATAGCTCTTGCTACAGCTGGGTGAGTATCCCACCCACGTATATTTATTTCCATGATTAGTTCGGTTTTCTGATCGCCTTTTGCAAATCACATTAAAGCTGAGCATGTGCTGTGATGAAATCAACCTGGGGAAGAAAAAGTTTCGTGAAACTTAAGTGCACTTGACATGGTCGAGTTCTGGAAGTCCCTCACAAGAGGGGATATTTCATTGATACATGCCACTGAGATTTGCTGAGGTTACTGGGCTCCATTTGCTTTCAGAAATGAAGGGATAAAGAAGGGAGGACTGAGCAGAGCTGCAATGCAAACTATTGTGAGAAGGGTGCTCCCACCCTGCTGTGTTGCGAGCCAAGGCCAGCAGTCATCTCACGGACACTGGACAACAGGTTTCATATTTTGGAATTATAATGTTTTAGCTCTAAACCTTGGTCTACAGATTACACTTATAAATTATACTTATAAATACCTGTATTGATAGCTGAACAAAATATATCTAGTAAATTTTCCATCTTCTCGTATTTGGACTAGTTTTCTAAGGACAGTGAGCTGAAGTTTGACTGGTTGGCTTGGCTTTTGTTTTTATGTGTTATTTTTGATTTCAGAAGAAATAGAAATGTCTGTGGGAAATATACTCAAGAGTCAGTTATTGTTTTTCTTGGAAACTGTCAGGGAAAAAAATCTTTTGGGAAGAAAGGTAGCATATGAGAGAGGGCTTGAAAGAAGGCTGGATCATTTTCTGGGAGAAAAATGGAAGCAAAGCATTCCATGCAAAGGGAACGAGTAGGGAAAAGCAGAGCCACATGGAAGTGCCTGGTGTTCTGGGTTCGAGGTCAAGGCCAGGTGGAAGATGACAGCCTTGGAATTCAGGCCTTTAAGGGCAGGAAGACCTTTGTGGCAGCTGTGGTTCCAGTTAGCAAGCATGCAGACTGCCAGGTGGCCTGCTGCTCTGGAGCAAGGCTGAGTGTCATTTCCTCAGGGCCAGTGTTGCTGCTGGTATTTGTATGATTCCAATGGAGATCCATACTGGAGTTGCTCAAGTCTAGGGGTCAATAGATAGATGGCATCTGAGGCCACCTGAACCAAGCGATTCTTTAAAGACCTATTAGGGGACTGGGGAAATTGCTAAATGGTTAAGGCACTTGCCTGCAAAGACTAACATCCCAGGTTCAATTCCCCAGTCCCCACATAAATCCAGATGCACAAAGTGGCACATGCATTTGGAGTTTGTTGGCAGTGGCTACAGGCCCTGGCGTGCCCTCTCTCTCTCTCCCTCCCTCTCTCTCTTTCTTTTCTCCCTCTCTTCAAATAAATAATTTTTTAAAGAGACCTACTAGGACTTGGAAAGTTAAAGAGATAATACCAGTGGTAGGTGCCACAGTGTCAGAAGTACGTGATGGCTGCCATGTTGGAAATGATGATGGGTGAGTCTTCTAGTACGGGATAACTTTACATGATGAAAATTTTACTCCTGTGTAAGGATTCTTCAATAGAGCGTGCACAAAGAGAGAGAAAGTTCTTTTAAGGAAGTGGATCACATAACTATAGAAGCTAGAAAATCCAAACTCTATGTGAAGGACCACCCAGCTGGAATAAAAGGAAAAGCTGTTATCATAGTTTAAGTCAATGGCCAGCTGTCTGCTGTCACAATTTGTGCTAAGAAAAAGCCAGGTTTTGGTCTAGTAAAGGCTACAAATGATTGATAGAGGCATTACATTATGGAAAGCTGTGTGCTCTATTCAATGCTACTAATTGGAATGTTACAACACCTTTAGAGAAGCTTTCAGAGTAATGTCTGATCAACAAATACCTGGGCATTAACAACCCCTCCTGAAAGACAGAAGTAGGGGGAATACTGGGCATGTTATTATTTTTTCATGTGTCCCCAATATCTATAACTACCTGATACATAATAGGGGCTTAAGAAGCACTATATGAATATGAGAGTTCAATTATTGGGATACATATTTCCTGACATTCTGATTACTTCTATCCTGGAAGGAATGTTTGTGCTAACACAATATGATCCCAGTGAGGAGTGAGCATGTCTAGTTTGAGTTCCTGCATAGTCTCAGACATAAATTAGGCATCTTTAGGAATTGGTCATAACTCTTTCTTATCACTGATTACCAAGCAGTCAATGACAATGAACGTCAATGTATAGTGGTTCCCTGTATCTTGTTGAGAAGTTCCCATCCTTATGAGAATTGCTAATGAACAGGCTGAGGAATTTCAGCTGTTCTTGCTGAATGTACATTTATGGCACCTTCAAAGAGAAAGAGAGATGATATACTTTTCTTACCAGGAAAGCTTATGGAGCCTATTTATAACAGTACTCACCCCACAGATCATTTGTATCCTTGGAAAACAAGAATGACAAGTATGGAATGGAGCCCACAGTAAGATAGTGATGAATCGTGGTTTCAAGACAGGATGGTGAGAGGATTGTTCATTAGGCCATAGGGAGATAAGTAGAGGCGTCTGCTTCATACTGTGTTTGGGGAGGGCAGAGAGAACTAGTCCCTGATTATCTTTCTGCCATGGTCCAGACTTCCCAGTTTATGAACACTATCCTTCTGTAAGGATTGTGCTGAACGCAGTTCACCACCTTCCCTGTCTTCCACTACTCTACATTCAAGTGGAAGTTTGGGGCCGATGCTTGTGTGAGACTCTTCTACCCAATGTGGCCACATGAATTGTTCAAACTAGAATTTGAATGAAGAACTAGAGAGCCAGGGTCAATGGTTATTGTGAATCATTCTCTATCAGCTGCCATAGGGCAGAAGTCTTGGAGATGGCAATAGAAGACTCAGGCAAAGAGTGTCACCTTCCTTGGCTCCTACTCCCTTAAAGCCAGTGAAGGTGAAAGGCTACAGGAAGTGAAGAAGAAGTCTGGAAAGTTAGCAGAAAGATTCAAAACCACCAGGATGGATGTTTGAGACCATCTTGATTCCTCGAAATACCTCATTTAAAAAAAAAAAAACAACCTTTAAAGTGTCTATGGTTCTCATATCCTACGAGTGTGATCTGATCAGAGAATTTGGCAAGAAAAAAGAAAGCCCGACCAGAAACAACACTGCAGGAGAGACTGTAGTGTGCTGAGGAGTAAAAGATCAATGAAGGTCATGAAGATGGTGGAGGAATATAGGTCATTTTTTCTGTAATTTGTATGAAAAGCATGGGAATTTCTTATTTCGTGGTCTAGTACAAGGCAGCTGGTGCCTTTCAGAGGATTTCAAACAAAGTATAAAGATAATGGTCAGTATCACATGCTCAGTCAACACAGAGCTGCACAAGGAACTATGAAGACCACATGGCTGCCAAGGACATCTTTGGTAGGGACAGATGTGTCAGGATAGGGCTGAACATCCGGAACATCATAGTTGGGAAAGTTAAAGGAGCATATTCCTTATTAGGGAACTGAGAATAGATCCCAGAGGAACATTCCCAAGTAATGGTGACAACGATGAAAAGGTGTAATCAAAGTTTAGCAAGGTATGGAGAACACAATGTCTCAAGTAGATTTCTGTAAAAGCCTCATCTATAATTGCCAGCTTGTTCACAAAGCTCTCTCTTTTCCTTCAGCTCCCTGGGCCGCTTCTCTACAAAGCTTGTGCTCAGTCCTTCCCCATCCTCACACTATCCTGCACTCACATTCCCTGGAGCAGGGTCAAATGGCAACGACCTAAGCTTAATGGTTCTAGGGAAGGAAGCCAAGGCCTTCCCCATGCCAGGCAGATGGTCTTTCACTTGTCTGCATTCCAAACACTTAGGCTGGATTTGCAGTGAGAGCCATCATCCTCAGAAGTAACTGGAATGCCGTTGTTTAGATTTCCTGGGAAAGCGCAATTGACCATGACCTGAATAGCTAGGATGAATTCCAATGGGAAGCCCAAGGCCAGTTAGCCGTTTCCTGCAGGCTGTGTGCCCCTGCCATTCTTAGCTGCTGTCCAGTATGAAAGCCCTTCCAAGGTGAGTAGCTGTGCTCTGCAGCCCAACTTCTGTGCTTCTTTCCCCTTGATTCAGCCTCCCCGGCCCTTTCTCCAAGCCTCATTGTGTCCTGGTTCCTACTGAACTCAAGACCCTTCCTTTGCTATCGTCTTCTGCAAAGTCTCTGTCGCACCTGAGGCTTCACTACCTCCATTCCTCTTGAATTTCAATTTCCTGGTTAAGAGCCACTTATGAATATTTACCAAGAATGTTCCCAGGAGCTACTCAAGAAACAGTTCTGCATGCACACATGCACGCTTGATTTGCTGATTTTGCCTCTACCCATGATCTGAATTAGAGTCTGGATTGGCCTCCTTGCTCCCCCTTGTACATTTTGCAGGTAATGTTTGTTCTGTTTTCTCTTTCTGATGCCCCCAAAGCTTCCTAATAACACCTGCCTCACCAGCACGGTCATCAGCTGTCAGCCACATTCAGGTGATCAAAGCTGAGATCTCTGACTTCTCCAACTCATGAGTAACCTCAGTACCCAGAAAGGCAATCTGCTCACCTTTTCAGCTTTGTGAACCCCTAGACCTCTTTCCTTAAAGTGCACCCTAGTTTCGCTTCTCTGCAGTCATTGTCTTTCCTAGAGTTTGTCCCTGCTTGGCGTGACCTCACACCTGACACTGCTATTTTCATTAGGGTGCCTTTCCAGGCTTGGGAAGTTCATAAAACTGTTCTTTAAGCTGTTGTCTCTAGTTCCTCCTCTCCTAGGTACAACCTCATCAACCCAGTGTTGGCAGTACCGAAGCACCCAATTTATCTTCTTTCTTCTCTCTCCTCTCTCTCTCTTTCTCTCTCTAAAATTCCATTGTTGTGTTTTTAAAAATATTTTTATTTATTTATTTATTTATTTGCAAGCAGAAGGAAAGAGTGCAGAGAGAGAGAAAGGAATGAGAGAGAGAAAGAATGAGAGAGAGAAGGAATGAGAGAGAGGAGAGAGAAAGGGGGGAATGGACATGCCAGTGCCTCTTGCCACTGCAAATGAATTCCAGATGTATACACCCTTTTGGGCATCTGGTTTTACATGAATACTGGGGACTCAAACCCAGGCTGTCAGCTTTGCATGCAAGACATCTCTCCAATCCCACATACTGTTTTGAATCCAAGATCTCAGTTGACAATCTGGTAGCATTGGCCAGTTTTGACCACTGTCACCTTCCAGGACTATTTGTCTTGAGTCTTAGTATCTTAGTTTCCTACTCCCTCTCATTCTCTGTCTCTCCTTATTCTAAACTGATCGTGTCCCTCAGTGTTTAGTCTGTGGTTCTTTCTTCTCTTGTGTTATGATTAATCTTTGCAGAGAGGTGTCACTTGTGTTTCTAGTCACTTCAGTGGAGTTGGTGAGGTCTACGCAGATGCTTGACCGCTGTGTGCTGATCTCCCCGGGCATTCACCTTCATTTCACCTTCATCCTTGAACATGCCACTCCCCAGTCATTTCCTTGACATTGCTTTACCTCCTGTATCCTTTTTAATTTTTTTTTCTTTTAGAATCTTATCCGTCTTCCTCCTATTTCTCCTCTCCAGTTCCATACCCCCATCTGCCTTCTGGGCACCCTTAATTGCTGTGTACTGCAGCCCCTTCATAAGCTGCTCTCAGGCATCTATTCCTACCCCTGTGCAAATTAATAACCCAAACGTATCATCTTTCTAAAAGAAAAAAACAATCTTATGGTGTTCTTTTGCTTAAAGCCCTTCTTTTTTTCTGCACTGTTAATAAAAATCTAAACGTTAGTATGGACTACAGAATTCTTCAAAATATACCACAACTTTGCCTCTTTTGCTTCAAATCTCTCCACTTTTCTCTCTAGTTGATTGTAATGAACAGACTTTATCTGGTTCAAAGTATACTTGAGGAATTAATGAATGGCTAGAAAGAGTTTGACTGAGAGGTAGTGATGGACTAATATGGGCGTAGGTATGGGGGTTCCGTTAGCAGTGTCTTGGCAGAATGAGGTTGGTGCTTCTGCTCTATGTTATAGTTAATGGGGTCAAGGACTTCCTTGCTTGGAGACATGGAAAGTGTACTGGCTCATCTGCAGGCATGCACCTTGTCTTTCCTCCTCACACCATGGTTCCCATCTTCCCCACAATGCTGAGAGTGCTATCCTTGGCAACAAAAGAGCTGTATGGGTTGGTGTAATCCCTCACACAAGTATAATTTAAAACCATGGAGATTAAAAGAGCTGAAGTATTTAGAAATGTCTGCTGATGATGTATCATCTTCTTAGTTTACATATGAGTCATGAGGTCCATATAGCAGATCGATGTCGTTTGTCCAAGGGGCTTCCATTTCTTCCTTAGTTCCTTAGTTTCCATTTGGTATGGAAAAAAAACTTGAATTTCATCCTTCCTACTTTCCTGTGAGTAATGAAGTTAATTTTAATGGTGAAACATGGTCTTGAAGTCAAAAGAATTTCGTTAAGGGTTTAGCATATCTGTTTTCAGAAAACTGTGAAGAAATAAATTTATCCTCCTGGCTTCTATGACTATATTTTGAGACATCTCCAGGGGCTTCTTGTCAGATTATCTGCCTTAAAGATATCTGTGACTAATTAGGAGCAATGTAACCTGGAACAGAGACTGTTCAGGTTCAAATTTTGAAAATGTTGAGATGAAGGAACATCAGCAGAGTATTTTATTATCAATTGGTTTAAAATTAATTTTCTTGAAGATTATTGTTTGAGTACAAAAATGAATATGGCATTTTCCTATTTGTTTTTATTTTGAATGTGAATTCTGTTCTTGCCTCCAGAGCCACCTGCAGTGAGGTCAGAAGGAAGTCAGGAACACTGAAAGGACATTAGTGAGCTCTTGCTGGAACCCACTGGGTGCCAGTCACTATTTCTGGGTCAGTTAGCCTGTGGTACATATCAAGTCTGAAATGGTTTCCATAAAGAAACATTGAATGTCACTGTGAACATTTCATCAAGTCCTTGTATTTTAGAATGCTATTAATTAGTGAGTTGGAAGTTACATGGAAGGAAATGATCTACTGAATTGAAATAACTATTCAATTTGTCTCATTTGAGTTTGTTTCCTAAGATGTACATGTTTATTTACACTTTAGATGTGATTCTTAGGCAACTTTTAAAGAGTGGAAGTCATTGAATGAATTATTTAATTCCTATTGTAGGCTGATTTTATATTTCCAAATTATATTGGAAGAATGCTAATTGGATGCTGAAGAATTGTTCTCAAATTTTGACTGTTCTTAAAGCCTTGACATAGGCACCAATTAAAATAACCACATGTGACATTTCCTTTATTTTTATTAAGCTATAGTTAAGAAGCATGTTATAATTTTCTGCTGTTTTGCAATTTCCCTTAAGAATTATGTTTGAGTGTTGAGTTTGAAACAATATATTTTTTTTCTCTTGTATCAAAAACATTAGCCATGACATGTTACTAATGAAGGTGAACTTAAAGGAGCAACATTTCCAGGAACTCTTAAGCATGATATGTTATTCCATGTATATAGATTGTTGGCTCTTTAGAAAGAATTTTTTCCCAAGCCCAATTAAATAGCTACTAACTGAGTTTGTCCTATGGGCCAGAATTGAGCTGAGTTATGTGTATCACGTGGATTATCACATTTAAGCCCTGCAAGAGAACAGTGAGAAATTATCCCCGGTTTGTTTAAAAGGACACTGAGATACAAAGAAGCTAAGATCCTACCTCAAGTTACAGAAATAGGAACTGGTAGACTTTGGGTCACAGACCTTTGAGATGACTGACAGATGATCTGCACATTGGTTCTCCAACGTTAAAACTGCATTTCCCTGGAAGCTATCAGAATATCACCCAAAAAGCTGTAAGTATTTTTAATGATAGAATAGTATTCTGTTAACTGTGTCACTGTTTCATATAGGAGACACCAGAGGCAACTCAAGATGGAAAAGCTACCATCCCCTTTGCATTCATTGGCTTTTTGCCACTGGGACAAGTAAATATTGGACAGAATCAGCTTATTGGAGGAGAGGTTTATCTTGGTTCTTGGTTTCAGAGAGTTCAGCTCATTCTGTTTGGCCTTTTGCACTTGAGGTTGTGACTGATGACAGATGTGCACATAACAGTATACAAGGCAGCAGAGAAGAGGACAGGCTGACGTTCAGCTGTCTTTCTCCCTTCCTTCTCTCTCATGGTCCCCAGCTGTCAGGATGGTGCCACCTCTATATGGGACACATCTTCTCCCACATCAATCTTCTCTGGAAATACTTTTAAAGACACACCCACACGTGTACCTCAGTCTTCTAGGTGACTCAAAGTCTCATCAAATAGACACTGAAGATTAACCATCCTGCCCACCTGTAACTAATTTGTGTTTTGCAACAAGAACCTCTTTAAATTCTCTTCCAAGTTTGATACCCCATACTGTCCCAAGAGAGATTAGTGACTAAGAAAATTCTACTAGGAATGAAATATTGAATGGCACATCCAGCAGTGTGTTAGCTATACTTTAATTTAAAAACAAATCTTAAACATCCCTTACATTTCATGTTTTTTTTTCTTAAAAAGGAATTAGTTGGGGCTGAAGAGATGTTTCAGTGGTCAAGGTGCTTACCTGCAAAGCCTAACGAATCTAGTTCGATTCCCCCATACTCACATAAAGCCAGATGCATAAAGTGGTGTGTGTTTCTGGAGTTCATTTATAGCATCAAGAGAACATGGCATGTCCATTGACTCTGGTGGACGTGGTGGTGCAAACCTTTAATCCCAACACTTGGGAGGCAGAGGTAGGAGGATTGCTGTGAATTCAAGGCCAGTCTGAGACCACAGAGTGAATTCCAGGTCAACCTGGGCTAGAGCCAGACCCTTCCTCAAAACAAAAGCAAAACAAAGAGCCAGTTGTATACTGAAGGGTTAGGAGCCTTCGAGCCAAAAGAGGAATTGTGTTAGAACCAATATTGTTCATCACAGTCACCCCCACCTTTGCTGCCTCGGTGACTTTCTCCTGTACTTGCTCATTTCAACCTTGCCAACTCCGTGTTAGCCACATTGTCCTTCCTCTAGCTTGGTGACAGTGGAGGTATTTCCATGCTTCTTCCATGAGGCAGCCATGCATAGGGCTGCACACCATCAGAAGTATGACTCCGAAGCACGCCCAGATTCCTGGCACCAATGGACAGGCCAGGACACTCTCAGAACCAAACAAGAGGGCCATGGAGGCCTTCTGGGTGTTTTGTGAAACTCCTTTGCTTCAACATTGAGAAGCATCTGGGTCTCATTGATTTCATAGCTGGCTTTGTCTGCCCTTGCTCTGACTTCCAAGTTCTCTTTCTCTTCAGCAAACATCCTCTTTCATTCTCTGACTGAGTGCATCTTAGAAAACTCCCATTGCAGAGCACTGAGATGCTTCCTATGCATCTCCAGGCCATATGTGCCAGGAATGTATATGATGATGTCTTGCATCTCAACTTCTTGTCTCTCTTTTGCTTCTGTTTTGTTAAATTTTCTCTACAAGATACATAGCCTCCCAGGACCCATCAGCCTCCAGCTTGCCCCACGCCATCTCCAGGAGCCCCATGTACTTTGGGGCCCCAGCTGAATGGCTCTTATTTTTATGGGAGATCAAATCTTTGTGCAGAAAGTGTTCAGTGTCTCACCAGGAAAGGATTTCAGATTTGATAAAGAATGGAACCAATAGAGATATCAAACTCAAACAGAGAAAAGACCAATGGTGCCTGTTATAATCAGAAGATCCATGGGCATCACTCAGTAGCTATACTGGATGGTAACATCCTGCCAGGCCTGGTGACCTGGGTCCATAACCAGAGCCACTCTGGAGGCTGAAGCAGGAAGATCACAAGTTCCGGGCCAATCAAGACTACAGAGTGAATTCAAGGCCAGCCTGAGCCACTTAATGAAACCGTATCTCAAAAGCAAGAAAATGGGGCTGGAGAGATGAGATGGCTCAGATGTTAAGGTGCTTGCCAATAGAACTGAAGGACATGAGTTTGATTCCCCAGTACCTACATAAAGCCAGGTGCACAAAGTGGTGCATGCATGCATCTAGAGTTTGTTTGCAGTGGCTAGATTCCCTTGCATTCCAATATATTTTATCTCTCTCATAAATAAATAAAATATTTTTTAAAAAAGAAAAAATGTGGGTTGGAGAGATGGCTCAGCGGTTAAGGCACTTGCCTCCAGTACCTAAGGCCCTGGGTTCAATTCCCCAGGTCCCACATAAGCCAGACCCACAAGGTGGTGGCCCTGTTGTGCTCTCTCTCTCTCTCTCTCTCTCTCTCTCTCTCTCTCTCTCTCTGTATCTCTCTGCTTGAAAATGAATAAATAAAATATTAAAAAAAAAAAAAGAAAAAATGTGTTCTGGAGAGATTGCTCAGTAGTTATGGCTTGCCTGCAAAGCCTAATGACCCGGGTTTGATTCCCCCGTACTCATGTAAAAGCCAGATGCACAAAGTGACATATGCATCTGGAGTCGATTTGCAGTGGCTGGATGCCCTGGCCCATTCTCTCTGTTTGCTTGTCTCTCTCCTCTCTCTATCCCTCTGCTTTCAAATAAGTAAAATATTAAAGCAATAAAAATGGTGAAAAGGGGTGGGGAGATATAACTCAGGCTATGACTTACTTGTCAAATGCTTGTCCTAGTTCAATTCTAGTACTCAAAAATCATAAATAAAAATAAACTTCCTCAGGTATGTGTCACAGGGCCATTTCTACCTCAAGAAGCTCAGAATCACTAAGTTATTAGTTGTGAACAAATGACACTTACACTGAGGTACGTTGCATCTAGTGGGCCTTCTCCATCTGTGCATTTGCTTGTGAACACGGTCATGAAGAACCCCACCTGTGTGCTGGATTCAGTTGTCACTGTGCTGCATTTAGGGACTTAGATGCTGAGTTTCAGACTTTGCAGCTTGCATGTACTTGATAGGCTCACCACTACTTGCACTTTAGACATTTGGAACCAAGAATCTCATTGCCACAGCAAGAGCTGTGCAGACATTTAGCCTAAAGATGAATGCTGGAGAAAAGAATGCGAGTCCATTCATTAATAAGACACTCTATCTTTTTGAGTAATTGAGAAGTCCTGTACCCCAAATCCATACTAATTTAGTTGGTCAACAACAAAAAGGAATAGCTTTGGCAGTAACAGCTCATCTAATGTGAGGTTAAATCAGAAGAAAATCTGCAGCTGTTGATATATCCACACTCTCACTTTCAGCTCTGCCCTAGGAGCCTGGTGACTCCCACTCCTTCTGGTCCTCCTGACAAATCTCTACTGATGGCCTATGAGTTTTCCTCTTCTTGTTCGCTGTTCCTTACTTCCTATCCCCATCCCCATTAGAATCAACCTCCCGTCCCTTGTGCATTCTGTTTTACATGGTGTATGTGTATGTGTGCACATGGGCAGATTCACACATGAGCATGGACAGGCCTGGGTGGGCACAGGAGAGGTCAGAGTAGAACCTCAGGTGTCTATCCTCATCTTCAGCCTTGTCTTAGGCAGGGTCTCTTGTTTACTGCTGTGTTTGTTGGGCTAGCTGGCTTGCAAGCTTCCAGAAGATTCTCCTGTGTCTACTTTCCACAGTTTCCACTTCCTTCTCATTGTAGGCAGGATGGAATTGCAAACAGCTTTTTTTCCCAAACACCTGTCTTTTTTTTAAAAAAAAAGTTTAGAGAGACTTTATTAGTTTAAGAGGAGATAGTATGGAGAGTTTCTGCCCATAAGAAGGCAGGAGGGGGTAAAACCCACCTAGAGATCCAAATTGGGGTCAAGTTCTAAATGAGAGTTGAAATGAACCAACCACAATGCCAGGATCAGCCTTAGTCCTTCCAGGCCCAAAGTAATACAACCAGCTGACCATGGACTGAAACCTTGCAAAACTGAAGCAAGCCCTTTCTAAGTTGACTGGCTCAGGTGTCTCATTCTAGTACCTGAGAGCTGACTAACACACTTATTTGTAACTCTGCTCCTCTGTGGGTCAGGAGCCCTTGCAGCTGGGCACAGGGCAAGGAAGAGCAGAGATGCTGGCTGTGGTTCTGCTGGGGTGCATGTGGGTGGCCGTGCAACTAGCCCTCTCTGCCTTTATGTTGCTAGATTTAAACTCATATCCAGTGTTCCCACGCCTTCTTCATAGGTGGAAAGTTGAAATTAAGAATGAGTGTGTGACATCTTAAGGTTATCTCTTTGTAGATGAGAGGAAAGTGTTCAGGAATAAATGAAACAGTAGGAGGATCTGAAATGGGCAGCGGGCAGAAACTGAGTGGTAGTAGTCATAAAAGCACATCTATATTGATGCCCAAATTTTTAATAAACCTTTTGCCAGTAAAATAGAGAATAATAATAATAGGGGGAAAACAAGTAGCAATATTAGGGATATGAAAAATGAACTTTAGAAAGTTAATAATAGGAAAAACACAACTCTGCTTAAATTGGAGCTGAGCCAGTTTACCAGTTCATAAAAAGGAAATACTTGGAGATTTTTAATTTGCAAGGGTGATTTAGTCCCTAATTCAGTCCCTCAATCTTAAAGGAACATTGTGAAAGAGGAGGCAGGATGAATATAAGAGTCACAGGATGGGGAGGAGGGTTCTAGAATGCTGTCTTCCAAATATGGCATAGCCACTGCACACATGAGCTCACAGTAGTTGTGGTGACTTACATAAGACCTATGCAAGTTTGGGTTTGTAAAAAAAATGTTATGGATTGAGGAGGAGCTCATGAGGCTCCACTCCTCCCTAAAGAGCTGTTGGCAGTTAACGGTGGCTGGGGGAGGGAAGTCACTGGTACATCACCCATGTTCTAGTAACTAACTCTCTACCCATATCATGCATGCACTCCTAATTAAATTCAGTGAGTCACAAAAAAAACGTCAAAGTAAACACCAGGCTCATTGGGAAGAAGGGGTTCAGAGGAAGTGGAGAGACAGAGAAAATAATTGGGGGTGGTGATAGATATGATCAAAATTCATGCATAAAAATGCAAAAAAATTTAAATGCTGATTTCAAAATGTACCAGGCCAGCCCTTCCTGTTATACTTTCTTGTGAATATATTGTAACATGTTGTCATCTATGATAAACATTTAGAAAATTCTTTTTCCTTGTTTCATTTCTTCTCTTCCCTTTGCCACTCCACAGGCATGCATTAAATACCTAATATTTTCTCCTTTCAGATTTCCAAGCACCTTCAGGGTTACTCAGTAATATTTTAAAATTATCACAGTGGGGAGAATTTAAAGGTGACTTAGAGAATGTAGCTAGCAGGATCTGGGTGAGTTAAGTCTTGTCATTAGCAATGATTTCATTATTCTTTTACTCGAAGAGATTTAAGCCAGATGACAGATAGAAAAGCATGTCCTTTAAACAAAAGCTAGTAGCAAACTAGGCACATGCAGGAGATTTTGTGTGTCTGTGTGGTGGGCATCAAACCCAAGGAATGTTTATGGCATCTAAATCAAGTGTTTTCATGCCCTATGGCTCTGTCACTTGAAGTGGAGTAGAACAAATACAGAAAATATTGATTTTTGTTTCTGTAATATTTAAAAAATAGGTTCTTTCTTCCTTTTTGCAGTGTTGGGGAGCAAACCCAGGGATTTATGCATGCTAGGAAAGTTATCAGTGAGCTATATCTCTAGTCCTACATAATAGCATTTATTTATGTCATTGGTCTTGATATAAAAGCAATTCTGATCAAATTTGATACCATATACCTTCATTCTGACCACTAAGCAGCCAAAGACATATAGAAATAATCTACCTTTTCAACCCCAAAATAACTAGAAATTCATTTAACAAATAGGAGTCACTTGACCATGGAGCCATTGTTGTCACCAAGTTGAACCTGGAAACTTGTCACTCTTTTTCTGGGCTCTTCTGAGTCATTAATTCAGCAAACATTCATGCAAAGCCCATTATGTGCTGCAAAAGATACAGGATCAGCTAGAAGATAGATGAGCTGATAAATACAGGGACATTTGGGATGGCCTGGAGCACCGAGAACCAGGCAGTGCATAGGGAGAGGATATCGCAAATGGTGCCTAAAAACAGATGATAAAATTGGCTATGAGGGCATGTGATGGGGTTGGAACCCAGGTGTGGTGCTTTCTGGGAATTACAGCTGATGGTGGGAGTGGTGAGACCAGGAAGGGTGGAGCTGGGATTTGCTCTGAAAGCTTTGGGGTGAACGGAGGATTTGCAGCAGGTAAATGATCTACTCAAGTTTGCATGTAGGCATCAGTGCAGAGAAAAGGCTGGAGATGGGGACCAGAAGCAGTATTCCAGGTGTATTGCCGATGCCCCAACTAAGAAAATGGAAAGGGTGCTGATTTATCTAGGAAAGACTGGCTGTGGGAAGGAAAAGAATGGGACAAGCCAAGTGGGCATTGGATTGAGGGTCAGGATTTAGTGTGCTTTTTCCTTTCATAATTTCATGTATATATTTGAAAAATTAAGTTGAAAAAGGGGTGAGCCAAAGCATTTTCTTACTAAGTATCCATAGTCTCCAAATAAACTAAAAACAAAGCCTAGAAATTCAGGCAGGTCTTCTCCTCCCCCTCCTTATGGAGGGATGACTGATGGGGAGGCAGCTGCTAAGAGCCCCCAGTTGCAGAGACCAGAGGCAGTGTGCTACTACTGGTTGGTTCTAGGACCCTGCCCTGCCCAGGGTTATTTATTTTACCAGAGGAAGATAGAAGCTAAAAGTTACTTTCAAACTAAGAAAATTAGAAAGTGACAGCATAGTAGGTAGAATCTCAGTCTGTCTCCAAAGAACAGGACTCTATACCTTCTTAAAATTCAGCCCAATGAATGTCTTGTCAGTAAGATTTGTATCTTTTCCCTTGGGGTAGAAACAGTGAGCTGTTAGTACAGTGGGGCAGAGGCATTAACTCTTCTCCGGTCAGAGGTAGAGGCACAGCAACAGGGACAATAGCTTGTCCCTTTTCATACAATCACCACCAGTCCTGCACTCAGTGACTCTGAGGCTCTACAAAAGCATCCAAGAAGGAGCACCTCTAGAGAGAAAAAAGATATTTGGGAATCGTCAGAATGATGGTTGTAAAGTGTTGAAATGGATGAAGAGGCCCAAGGAAAGTGTTTGACATGTGAGAAAGGAGCTACATTGATAATAGATTAGAAGGGAACAATAATATTTCCTGGACTGAAAATAGAAGAGATATCTAGGTAAATAGGGAGATTCAACAGATAGAAGGAGTGTCTCTAAACCCAAGAGAAGAGAAAGTGTAGAAAAGATGAGGCAGCAACCAGGACAAGATACTGCAAAGATATATCAGGCGATAGAAGCTTCAAACTTCTATCTGAAAAACTGATGACTTTTGCAAGCAGGGGCCATAGGCAG
>PVHP010038264.1:0-16932 GCA_004024765.1 Zapus hudsonius | reverse complement strand
CCGGCAGCCCCCAGATGGTAGTTAGTGCAGTGCTGGAAGGCACTGCATAAGCTGCCAGGGGAAGCTGGTCAACAACAGCTGGAGCAAACAGAGGCCACTGGCATGAAACACAGCCTGTTGCTATGATTAGGCTGACCACACTCCCTACTGGGAGAGAACAGTGAACCAAGAAAGGGGCAGTTGTGCAGTGGAGGAGCCTAGGCCTGGGGGAGGCAATCAACAGCTTTTAAATTCGGCCAAATATTCCACTTAGTGAGGGAGAGCCCTTAACTGGAAGTATAGAGACCCCTAAGATCTCAACAATAGAATAGCCTTAATACTCACCCACCATGACTCAGGGAACTGAGCGGAAGAGGGGGTGGAAAGATTGTGAGAGCCGTGGTGGGGGAGACTATCCAGAGACATGGCCCCCCTCAGTAACAACACACTTGGGACAGCAGAACCGGCCTGACTCCTAGGCTATCCATGGTCCCCAGCCCCAAGGACTGATCCAGATGGCCCACGAAGGAGGATATACAGCTGATCGGGGATGGGGAAGAGGGGCATTGGGGAATGGGGTTAACAACTCATTGTTTGCCCATTAAATAATGTAACTCATTATGGATAATAAAGAATAGGATAATGGATTGATTAATGGCTGACATCATAAAGTTCTAGGCATGAAAACTATTAACAGCAGACTTCTGTCTGGTGATGTCTTTCACACAGCATCCTAGTTTGTGCCAAGGGTAGACATGTTTCTACATCCCAGGGTTGTTCCTATTTTATGATTATTTTCTTCAAATGGTTATTAGTTTGTAACTACTGTTCACACTAATTGCACCTGCATTGTTCAAATTGCCTCCAATATATCTAGGGCATTCTGGAACAGCTACTGTTTATAAACTTTCACTATGTTCCAAAACTGAACCGCTTGCTTTGAATAATGAACTAGTTTATTCATTACAGCTGCTAAATAAGATTGGTAATAATATCATTGTCTTCATTTGATGCAATAAATGAACTAAGGCTCAGAAAAGCTAAATAACTCCAGCTGGAAGGGGTGGAAACAGGACCTGAGCCAGGCCATTTTTGCATTCGAAAGTGCATGCAGTGTTTATCTTCCACACTGATAATTCCTCCCCTTTCTTTCCATTAGGCTGGAACCAGAGAATGGCTTTTCGTCCTCTCACTCTCCCCATGTGCTGGGAGAACTGTGACCGAATTGTCGCATACAGTAATGGTGTTAGGCAAAAATAAAGCAATTTGTAGAATGAGCATTAATGCTCATTACCCACCATGATACAATGTATTAATCCATATTCTTTCCGAAGTTACATAACAATGTAGAAAGAAGCCTGGGGTTTTACATTCACCATTTTATTGTGACCTGGATACTCGTCTGGGCTGGGTAAATAGCTGAGGTGAAATCCGAGTCTTCACTCATGGAGCTCACAGTCAGGTAGGCGTCTATTTTCAGCCTCTCATATTTTACATGTATTTCATATACTTACTCTGCAGCTCTAATAAAGTAGTTAAGGATATCACAATAAACACAAATTTATTTTTGAATTTTAGAGGAATAATGAATGAATGCTTTCTTCACCTGTGCTCAAAGTCAAGCAATGCTTGTTACAAAGATCTATCCAATATGTAAGTGTTATAACTTTATAACACTTATACAAGTCTTTATAACAACTCTACAATTGAAGTATGTAATATGATGAATGTTCTGGCCATAAACATGAGTACACTCAGTGGGAACAAGACCTCTTACACTACAGCTTGAAGAAGAAGATGAGATCATGTGAATTCTACAAATAGAATTAATACACCTTCAAGCCCCCATCTTGCTAATCTGAGAATATGCTTATTGAATTCCTAAGGTATGTCTGCTCAGAAATACATGTGCCTATTTATGTCATTTTCTCCAAATTGTCTTCAAAAATGGGTCACTGCAGAACTCCCTAAGGCTGTAGATTCAGGCAGACCTGAACACTCTAATGTCGTCAGCAAGACACTGCAAAGCCAGTGGCCAGAGCATCCATTGGTGAGTCATCAGAGTTCCACACAGGACGAGGTTGCATCTGTCCGCGCTTCTCTACTGCTGTAGCAATTCCTCTGAATCTAGACAGTTATTCCTCTGTGTGAGACTGGGCAACAGTCACCTCATGTCACCTCCAGCCTCAGACCTCTGAAAATAGGGACAGTGGTTCCTCAGTATGAGGTTTAGCAACAATTACCCCATGCCACCAGCCTCAGTCCTACAGCTTATATACAAGTGTATGACAAAATTAGAGAAGTAATATTCGTTTTGAAAGTATAGAAAAACCTTTGTTTTTAGCATGTTGCAAGTATTACTTTAATTTCCATTATACATGTGGAGTGGGACCAACACACGATTTGTTCATGCGGTAAAGTTTAAAATTAATTTTAAAAAGTATTGTGTGTGTGTGTGTATGTGTGTGTGTCTGTGTGTCTGTGTGTCTTTGTGTGCATGTGGAGCTCAAAGAAAACTTCCTCAAGATGTCTATTCTTCTCTTCTACTATGTTTGAGACAGGGTTTTGCTGCTTCAAGCAAACACAGACTAGCTGAATCAGATTCTTTTGGCTACACCTCTCATCATGATAGGTGTTTTTACAAGGTGCTGGGGAGGACTGAATTCTGTCAGCAGGTTTTGCAAGCAAGCACTTTTAACTGTTGAGCCATCTCTCCAGCCCCTTAATTTCCATTTTTAAAAAAACTGTACAGAATTCCATAACAACGTAAATTTCAGGTTATTTTTGGTGTTCCTTTTTTTGCTTTTGCTTCTCCTACTTGAGAAGCCTGGACTGAGGGTTTTGCTATTATAAGAAAGGTTATAATCATAATTGTAAGTCTAGACCTGAAGACATCTCTTATTATTTTTAGAAATGTTTCTTAAAGTGGAATGAAGAATGTTGCAGTTACCTTCTTGTTGATGGGACAAAATACCCAACAAGAAGCCACACATGGAAGAAAAGAGTTTATTTCAGTTTACGGTGTTATAGGAAGACTCATCTTAGTGGAGAAAGCAGAGCAGAGCAGAGATTGACATCACACCTTGCAATAGCAGCCAGCAGGTAGCAGCAAAAGTAAGCTAACTCTAGCAAGGGGGAGCTGGGCTACAGCACTCCCAAGTCCTCAGCAGCACACCTCCTCCAGCAAGGCTCCACCTCCCAAACTGCCATTTTCTGTGGACTGAGTATGAGGATCTGGGGGACATTTTGCATTCAAACCATGACAAAGTCCAAGAGTATGAACACTTTTTAACAGGTAACAATAAGTTGTCCTCACAAAGGACTAAAGTAATTTGCCTTCCTTGCAACGAAGATGAGAACGTCAAGTCCCTTTAATGTAAAAATCAATGCATACCACAATGGATCTAATGTTGAAGAAAGATCTGTAATCATTAGGCAATGGGAAATTTTCATAGTTTCCAACAGATGATCAACACTGAGCCACAGCAGGGAACAGCAGCACGGAGAAACTTCTAGCCAACACACTAGACCACTTCCCTCAGCCCTTCCAGCCATTCTTCTATTGTCAGGAAGAAGTGGTCACACTTCTTCCTGACAATAGCCCCAACTCACCTTCCTTTTCTTTTGCATTTACTTAGGAAGTCCTAATTGTTAATTTTTTCACCACTCCTTTATGATGTAAATATTAAAATAGGCTTTTGCTTGTTTTGTAACCTAGCACTCGTTCTCAGGGTCTTGGGAACCATACCAATGAAATACAGTAATCAACAGTATTGAGGTCTTGCCTCCAAGGCTACATTCACTGACAAGATGAGCTGCCTCTTGTCCCAAAAATGTGAGAAAGTTTAATTTTCATTAGAGTAAGAGCTAGCAGAAATTTTGGGTAAGGGTTAGCACAGCCCCCCCCCCCAAGCTCTTAAAACCTCCCTAGTCATTTTACTGCCAATTTTCATACTGTGAAGTTTTTTTGGTTTTTTGGTTTTTGTCTCACCACCATGAAGTTTGGGCACATGGACAATGAGGCAATGGGGGTGAGAAAGGACCAATATGTCACAGCAAGCATGCTTAGGATTTTGGCCAACATCCAAAGAAGAAAAGAAAAACAGAAAAAGTTATGCCTTTTGAGCTCAGAAAAGCTATAACAGGCTCAACAGTGAGGGTCTGTGAGCAACTGCACCCAGAGAGGGGCTTCTGAGTGCACTATCTGTCCTTAGGGGATAACCCTTCCTCCCACTTAGCATATCTTTAGGTGAGGGGTGGTCTCTTTACTGGATTGATAGGTTCTGTTGGATGAACTCTAAGGGAGGGATCTGTAGTTCCTGTACCTCCACCCTCCTCCCTTTCATACGAGGGAGGCAGGAAGTAGTGTCCCTCCTTCATGGACTCCTAATAAAACACTGTTTATATGGAATGAGTTCAGACTAAGATTTTGCCCTGCTATATTTTAATAGTCCTGAATAAATTCTTCATTACTTAACTTTGGTCCATATAATTTTGACTTTGGCATTCCATAAAACCATTAGAAAGGAGACTATATGTGATATAATTCTAATGATTAATTGCAATTGAAATAAACTAATTAAAAGTTATCTTGAAATCCTATGTTATTTATTTTCACTAATAGAAATTTGCAAATTACTCCTAATTATGGCTTTTAAAGTGGTTTTACTTAGTAAATATTAAAATATGATTGGGCTTTGCATAAGGCATGGAACTTTTCTAATTCTGTTTCCTTATTTGTATAATGGAGCTTGCTAAATGGCTATTAATATCCCTTTGATCTGAGTCTAGAGTCTGATTTATTCTTAATAAATATCCAAATTACTAAACAAATTGGTCTGCTACAGACATACACAATTGGGAAATGGAGGAATTATAACAATTACAATAATATAATAGAGACATAATCTTTCTCATACATGGCTAGAAAATAACTAGAAAAAAAGGGGGTAACACAGAACTGCCAGCAATGGAGGATAAAGCCCTCAGCAAACAGCAGCTAGGACAACAGGGACTTTTCAGTTTAGCATTGATGACATTGTAAGTCAGTCCTGCATGGAGGAGATGCTCACCAGCAAAGAGCTCCAGGGCCTAGGCTTTGGCTCCTGAGAGACTGCACTCCCCTCTGCTTCTGCCCACCTGCCAGCCTTATGCCAGCTAAGGTCACAGCAAGTGGGCTGCCTGTGTTCTGTCTTTAGTGCCTCTAACTGCACAGAATGACCAACCTTGGAGGTCAGTTCTCTCCCAAGGTAATGCTGTCCTTGGGTTAGGGTCCTCACTTTACTCTATTTCCCCCATTTAGATGGATTGTTCTAGAGGACATTGTTGTAGAAAATCAGGTTCAGGGTTTGAGCACTTTTTCAAAAACACAGAACTTTTGTATTGATAATCATAATCTCTCACAACCTATTACAAACTGAAAAATACAGAAATAAGGTTCTATAGATTATCGAAAAATTATTTAAGCACCTGCCATGTGTTCATTTCTTACATCAACTAAAAGAAATCAAAAAGGTTTGTATCTCCAGTGATGGAAATATTTATGGTATATATTCTTTATTTTCCATCCAAATATCTTTTTGTGAATCAAAACCCATTCCTAACCACAAAATATTCTTGCTATATAAACGCAATCCATTGTGTTCCTTTGACAGAGAGCTGTAATATTTCAGCATTTTCTCTAGCTTACTTTCATGAGTTCTCAGGATGGGGAAACGCCCCAATGAGACAGTCTTTCAGTTCCTACCTGACAACTCAGTGCACAGCTGTTCAGTCTTTATTTCCACATCCTTGGGCTTTATTTAACAACTGTAGGTTTCACTCAGTAAACTCAACCACACATCTTCCTGGAGGTGATACATAACAGAGCCCCCAGAACAAAGCAAGCCTGAGCGCACACACACACACACACAGAGAGAGAGAGAGAGAGAGAGAGAGAGAGAGAGAGAGAGAGAGATACACAGCTCCAAACATTTCTGGACTAGTTATGAAAAAAAAATTCCCACCTGATACATACTTTAAAAGCTAGTATTTTAAATACTGAAGATGGTTCCTGTTTGTTTCATCAACTTACTTAGCCTCCTACTGGTGTGCATTTCAGAATATATTGTCAACTTTCCCAAGAACTGGATAAAGCACCATTTTCATTGTAAACTCACCAAAGCCATATTCTAATTCATATGGAATGATAAAAATGAACCTGATTGTAGGACAAGTATAAATAAGATCAAATTAAGATATATGCTAATATGGACAATAAATATATATTTAAAAAGATATATACTAATATGTATGATCGTGCAAATAAGAATAATAAAATTAACTTCTCTCTCCACCCCAAACCCACACAGAGAATTAAGAAAAACATGCAACTCTGTGCTATAGACTGAAAATTTCAGTCCTCCCAAAATTCATATGTTAAGTCCTCAAGGTATTAGTGGGGTGAGGTCTTTGGGAGGGAGTGAGGATCTCATGAATGAGATTATAAAAGTGAATTCCATCAGTTCTTCTATTATAAGAGGAAACACTGAGAAAGCACTATAAATCAGCTAGAAAGTAGGTTCTCACTTCACACAAATCTTCATTGATAATGGACCTCAGAGTCTTCAGAATGTGGCCAATAAATTTCTGTTTAGAGGCCACCCAGAGTGCGCCATTTAGTTTTAACTACCCAGACAAAGGACACATTGCTGTAACATTTAGTTATTTTATAAGTGATTACTTTAAAGTTTCTCTCCATGTACTTATGTATTTAACACAATGGCTTTTAAGAGGCATGTGACTCAGCTTTCAGTCAAGGAGCACAATTACTTTATAATAATCTGGAATGCTAATTGCATTACAGGGAGCCCACCTTTCACTTCATATTACAGTTAGGAAAATGTGTTCTTCAGGTTTTAGAATACACTGTCTTGAGGAACTGAACTTGTTCTCCAGAATTCTGTCATAAGTGCCCTCTGAATTTTCCTAATGAGTAAAATTCAACCTTTCCTGGTGGGATGCCCGGCAGCGGCCACACCTGGAGGTCTGTGTGCTCCCCACTCCAGGACTTGGCATGACTCATAACTACCACAGGCTCACCTTCCAGAGCACCACTGATCCTCCATGGCGGTTACATGGTGAAGTCACCAGGATGTCTCAGAGTAAAGTCATAGAAGAACACTCCATGATGTTAGTTACACAGTGAGGTCACCAGGATGTCTCAGAGTAAAGGTATAGAAGAATGTTATTTTAAAACTCACTCTCACCCTAAAACAAATAAATCTAAACACTTGGAGGGAGACAATTATAATCAAGTATTCATACTAAAGAAATATAAACTGCCTAAAATGTATGGGGTGAGGATAGTGAGGCCACAGAGAATGTAGAGCACAAGTCCAAACCTCCAGCTCTCCTAAAGAGATCCAAGGAGGAGTGCCCAAAGGCAAGATTAGGAAATGGGTTGTTTAAAAAAAAACCTTTTCTTATGAAGATCTAATTCCCCCTACAGAATGAGAAAGCTCATATATGGCATATTCTATTCTGCATAACAAATCACCCCACACTCAGCAGCATCAAGCAGTGCCCAACTCAGAAAGGGAGCTAGAGTTGGCAAAGCCTGGTGCCAGGTATCATGTGTCACGTGCCATGTGTAAGGTGTCACGATGGAAGTGATGAAGTATCATATGCAAAAGTCCTGCTTACGTTGTATGGACCAGATCGTAAGACTGTGTGCACTGGAGTCCCAATCCTGAGAACCATCTCAGAATTGCCAGAGGCTTCGAGCTCTATAAAACTCTCTGTTTCTTTAGCTATAAAATTGATTTGTTAATAATTCCTACTGATAGGGCTGTCTGGGGAATTAAACAAGTTAATAGAGTGAAAACAGAAACTAGAACATGCATCACTCCATAAATGTTAGCTCTCATTTTCCCAAGCGTTCAGTACTCTGGACAGCACCGATGGGATAATAAAGAGCCCAGTGGCTGTGTGACCTGAGAGTAACCCCTGCCCTAGTGACGGCAACAGTGAAATTCCCAGTGATCTCAAGCCATGGCTGAGGCAGCACACAGAGGTGCTCTGGGCTGGAGATGGAGTTCAACGCTGGCCCACTTGCCTAGCATGTGCAAGGCCCTGGGTTCCACGCCAGCACGGCCAACATTTAAGATCAATGAGGGAGTGAGCCCTAGGCTTCAAGCACTTCACAATGCCTGGGTAGATTCCGAGCACCACCATCTCTGTGGTCAAGGCGACCACTTTCCACACTGTCTTCCACCTGTGCGCTGCCCAGGACACTCCTGGATTTGGTTATAAACATCACGGCACAATTTGAAGGGCATTACAAGCAGAGCAGAGACCCAAAGAATCTGTGGCAATTCCTAAAAGACAGTTTATATAAAGAGAAGGTGCAACTCCTCATCCCAGCCATTCATGTGTAAGAATTCATCGCACATCTTATCAACACCTCCAACTCCAAAACAGAGTGCAGTAACTGTTATAGGCAATCATCAGTACAAAAAAAAAAGGCCCAGTAAAAAGCCAAAACAGTTAAGACCATTAAGTTTTGTATTCTTCCATTTTACATTGTCTACAATAGTTTTAAGGGAACACTTAATGACAAATAAGGTAAATTTTACAGCTTGACTTATGTAGAAACATGTAAAGTCTTTTTAATCAACCATGATTCCCTGGTTTTAAGGTATATCTAAACTTCTATCTCAGAGTTTAAGCATTGGCCAAGTTTATATAATGTCCATGGCTTGTCTATTTTCATTAGTTCTCACCTAGGGATACACAGATCTCTGTGTCTTAGGCATTCTTGCTTCCCATGAACAAAGGGTATATTGGGAGAAAGACACAGAACACACCTACTTGATATAGTTGCTATACAGCTGCTTCCTAATGAGCCTTAATATTATGTGAAATGATTAGGAGTCTAGAAATTTCCTCAATCTCAATAATCCTGTCAGAAAAGTCCCCAAAGGACAAACAGAATAAGTGTTTTCCTCTCACTGCTCTTAGCATACTGTAGCTACACATTTAACAAACTCCTATTACATGTGGACTATGTATTCACTATCTAGGCCTTGGAATCCAATAGGATATGAACAATAGTTTCTGATCTTTACTCTATTGGACTGTCAAACTGTCATACTGTCATAAATACACACACACACACACACACACACGAGACCACACGAGACCACCAATTAGCCTGAGGTGCCCCAGAGCCCCCACTACCCTTCCAAAGATGAACAAAGATAAGAAAGTGAGGAACACAAAGATTAAGCAACTGGAAAACCAAAATAATTTTATTTTGTATTTTAAAAATCAGTGTAACAGGGAAGCTGTCTCTGGCGAGATGAATTATGAACAAAGCTTTGAATAGTGTCACAGGAAAACTTTTTCCTTGGGGAGATCTGAACACAGAAGGGGCACAAATGAACCAGCAAAGGACGATGACACCCAAACCAGTTTGATGAACCGATGAGGTTACTTACAGAGTAGGTGAGGGGTTGCTCACAGGAGCAATAGATGACTCACGCGCAGCTGCTCCAAGACAAGTCTCATCCCACCTTGGATGGAGGCCTCCCACCCATAGCTGCTTCCACTCCAAGGTGGCTGCATCACCAGAAAGCCCACCCCAGCGTAGGTGACGCCTCCCAGAAGCTGCATCTCTTGCACTCCCCACCCCTGGCATGCAGCTCCTGAATCTCTCTCCAAGCAGTTGTGTCCTCCTTTCACAGCCTTAGGATGGGGGTCTTGCAATGCTTTCCCAGACTTATTGATTTCCTGAGTCTCTGGATCTTCCTTCCTGGCCCACCTCCAGAAAAGGATGTTTCAATTTCTAGCTAACATTATGCTGGGGAGTGATGATTGTATGACCTCTAAGATTCAGAGCCTCCTTTCTGGCTTCAGTTCTGAGGAATCTTCTACACAACAAATGGTAATCAGGTTGGTTGATTTTAGAAACAAAGTAAGTGTCAGTATATCCACAGGGTGTATGGAGTAGAAAAGCAATATGATTAAAATGGAGACAGAACCAGAATGAAAGATGAGCACGGGGTGATTTTAAGCAGGAGGAGGCAGTGATCAGCTGTGCGCCTTGTGAGCATCTGAGTAATAGTTGTGGGCAGGGTGGGACCAAGACGTGATATTATAATGACATGTACTGCTCTACTAAATGGTCTCTTTCTCCTCAGCCTCAAGCTAGAACAACCCATGCTTCTCAAGGAATGTTAAATGAGACTCTTGGCTTTACGGATCAACCAGTCACTTGAAGTCATCTCCCAGTCTAAATGGCCCATGACAACCAAGGGGACAGAAGAAAAGTTACAGGTCAAATCTAGGGTTGTGTTCAAATCCTCACTAACCAGTTCTCTGACACTAGCAAACTCGAGCTTCTTTTCAAAGCAGCCCTGGGAGATTTCAGTAGCATTATTCCCTTCTCAGGAATACTTACTTGTTTTTTACCTGATTAGGTCTATGGAACAAGAGAATGGTGCCATACTTGTTCTCAGAGTATGCTACACCTACCAAGACACTCACACAAGTGGTATGAACTGTCATACTGTCATGAGTTAACACACACACACACACACACATGAGACCACCAATTAGCCTGAGATGCCCCAGAGACCCCCACTACCCTTCCAAAGATGAGCATTGTCCTGAGCAGAGAGTAGTTATAACTATCTGCATTCTTTATAGTAATGGGATCACACAGTAAACTCAGCAGCTGAGGAAAGTGGACAGCCAGAGAGCAGCCAAACAGGTTAGAGGGCTCCCCTCCCAGGGGTACCAACAGCCTTTTGTTTAAAAGAGACCAGTGGCTAGGGAAATTGATTTTTACCTTTTTTGCTGGATAATTTGGGGGTTTTGCCTCTTTTTTGGGTAATTTATGGTTTTTTTCCTTTTTGCCTAGAGAGTAAGAAAACTATTTCCTCTTCCAACTTGCCTGCCCTGCCCTAAGCAGCAACCTGTCTGCATACCTCAATACAGTGTGGCTGTGCGGCCCCTCCCCCATGTTGAGCCAGCTGAGCTGATCACTAAGATCCCATGCAGCTTTAAATGACAAAGCCCTGAAAATATGCTCAGCTAAATAAGAACTTTTAAATTCTTGCTAAATAAGAAAAGATAGGTACAGAAATTGCTTAGATTTAAATTCAATTAATTTGATATCTAGTCAATTTGTAAAGCTTGTTTTCTCTATAAAACATTTATTCAAAGTGAGTTGAGCCTCGTGATACATGTGATATTCTTATTTTTACAGAGCTGAGGCTGGGGGATGACAGATATGTTTACTGGGCTAATAAAAAGATTCCCCCTTCTGAGCTATTCAAGGGTATTTTTCTGAATGCACAATGTTCTGATTTTAACTATGATACAGACTTTTGTTTTCTCAGGTTAACCAAGATCAGTTTTGAAAATTCTACCAGGGGTGATTTGTCAGATATATTCAAAAGTTTTAAAGGTAACAAATCATTCTCAAATATGGTAAATGTGTTAAATATGGCTTGTCTCAGAGATCATTATGTTTTGCCTATACTCTTTCAAAATGTGCATCATGAAATTATTAGCAGGAGATATTTTCTATCCATTGATTATAAAATCTATAAATATATGCTGATAAGTATTATATGGTTTGTCAGTTTTCTTAAAATTACATTCATAAAGGTGTTACATACAAAGAAATGTCTAATTCTGCTAATACTAGAATATATATTTTCTATTATTAGATAAAAGTGAAGTCAATTTGATACAATTTCTCTTAATTCTATAAAGGATGAGAAACTAAGCTCTATAGACAAAGACGTGTTGGATGTCAGTTTATCTATAAAAGCCAACAACATGTGCAGCCCTCATGGACTAAACAGTAGAAAAGACATATATCAATGTGCTCAGCCTGATTCTGTCTCCAAAACAGAGCTCTTTGGGAGACAGACCAGAAACAGACGTAGTTTCCAAAGCTTTCTCATAAACCAGACTGGCCCTCTGGTTAATGACAAATGTAAGGGAAATAATAATAACACAAGGAAATTTATATCTTCTTTATGGTGCTAAAATCCATGATTGTATGGGTAAACTGAGTCAAAAAAATAAAGACAAGGTTTTTTCTCATCTATTGCTCAATAGTTAGAGACATTAACTATATAAATGCTATATGTTTTCTGCTTGCTTATAAATAAAAAAGGGGAGAAAATACCCTAAAAAGTGTTTTACTTATAAGTCTGTTAAGGATCAGGTTGTTCAATGGATAGAGGTACTTATCAATGGTTATACTCATTTGGCATTCTTAGGAAGAAAAGGATCTACTCATAAATTTTGGTAAATTTAAATTATATTAAATTATAAATTTCTATACTAGATATAATAATTTCCAAAAGTATTTGTTTGGTCTCTTTTAATAAGAAAATTAATTTTGAGTTTTGTCAAAAAGACTGGTCACAGCAAGCTTTAGGAAAAGAGTGACCACCACAAGTCAATTTTAAGTACTAAATAATTCTCTAACCTAACTTTTGTACAAAACAGAGTACAACTATTATTTTACTTGTGAAACCATCTAAACTGACCACTGCTATCACTGGACCTGATCACTCCAGTTATAGTTTCTGGCTCCATGACTCCTAACTCTCTAGCTAGATTAATCAACCCATGGTTTAAGGAAAAAGGATATTTAAACAGTTTCAGCTATTAGGCTTGGCTAGAATATAGAGCTGTTCTTAAGGAAATCAGATGATTGAGTTATCTAAAACAACTGATATCAATTTTTTCTCCCTTTTATGGCTACTTCCCTTTTCAATTCATGTCTCAACACAGGTTCTATATAATGGGGTAAAGAGGAAATTGTAAATACTAGATGTGTTATGATGTGCTGAATAAGAAGGAATTTCAATGTAACTTTAATGAAGGAAAATAAATAATGGTATTTTTAGAAGGTGCTAAGTAAGGATATTATTACAGAGGGATTTCTCTCCATAATAACTGAGAGAAACATAGGAAGGACTGCAGAGGGACCTTGAAAGGATGACTGAATGTAATGATAAAGCAAGATGATGAGAAAGATGCAAGAAAGAAATGGGCTCAATTTCCTTTTATAAGAGATGCTACTAAGTCTTAGGATTTATTGGGTGTGACATTCTTGATCTCAGCACATGGTATTTAACCATGCCTTACATCCCTAGATTTAAAATAATTACGATATATTCCCCTTAAAAGAAGGAAGCAATAGAGCCATAGTTCCAAGGCCATCCTTAAACATGCATAGACAGGGGACCTACATATCAGACTCCCGCCAAGGGGAGAAATGGATATGAGGTCCCGAGCCATCCCCACCCCCATCTGAGCGATTAGATGAGCTAAGACAAGAGTATGTGTATCCTCTAAACTTATAGTCTAATCACTGCCTTGGGTGCTCTCATATGCTGTGATATGAGACCCACACTGGGGAGGACTGGAGAAGTCAAGCTTGGGAACTAGCCCCTTAGGATGTGGCACCGACTTCCTGAAGGGGACTCTCATTGATTCAAGAAAACACATAGAGCACACTATGTGTCTTCTTGCATTTGGGACAAAGCTTGAAATTTGGGACCCAAGCTCCTATACAGAGGACACCCCAAATTTCTGGTCCCAGAATCAGTTTTCCAAAGAGATGAGAACAGCACAGATGAGAACCATGAATCGGGCATGATTCTGATTCAAGAACCTTCTGCTTCTTTTTCTCCATTGCTGTTTCAGGTGAAACTTTCAGCTTCCAATACAGCCCCAAGGTCTCCACTTAACACAGGGCAATTTTATAACAAACTGCCCACTGCCTTTCTTCAAGGGCTCAAGGAGACAATTAAAAAAACATGCTAACTTATAAAAATTGGTGGCTAAACAAACCAAGAGCTTAAAACAGCTTCTCTGATGTCCAATTGCTGTTATTACAATTGGAAGCCAAAAGGGAACAAAAGGAAATAAAAATAAAAAAGGGAGATAAAAAGGAAAGATAGACATCATCAATATAAAAGGTTGCTTAAGGAAGGACCCCTTTCAGGAAAGGGGACATCACCAGTGATTGCTTCCTTGAGGGAGACACATTTACAGAAACTGTCCCAAAAGTAAATTTTGCCAAGTCCTTCCAAGACCCTATTCTAGATGCTAAGGTTTAACTGTTATGGTTAAGGTTACTCATCAACAGCTCAGAAATACTAAATTGTTCATGGGTTAAGAAATATACAAAAAGGGGGCTTCCGGTTCAAGATGGCTGACTAGCAGACACGCCACATCCCTCGGGAAACAAGGGTCAGGGTTTTCAGCAGGGATCCAGGTTGTGGACATAAGCTGCAGTCATGCTCTGAGCTGCAGATACCTCCCAGCACAAGATTCTCACCAGTGGAAGCCTCCATCGAGAACCAGCGCTTGCCGGAGGCAGTGAGTTGTCACGAACCGGCAAGCCCGGCCACAGCAGCCTCAGCCTGCCGGCTGACAGAGGCTTTTCCTCAGCCTCTGCCGGCTTCCCTCGGGTTCCCTCCCTCTGCGTGTTCCGTGCATCTATCCCGTCCCTCCTGGGCCCTTGAGTGTCTCTCATATTCAACTATTTTTTTCTTTTTTCCTCTTTTCTTTTTCGCTTGTTCTTATGTAACCCCTCCCCCATCCTCCTGGTCTCCAGCGTATGTCCCACCCCTCCAGGTCCTTGTTAATCCATATCCTTGCTTAACTTATGTTTTTGTTTTTGTTTTTGACCTGCTGACCAGGACCTGGGATCATACGTGGCCCCTCTCCCCAGGCCTTCAGGTCCCCAGCCTGTCTGCCCCACCCCTCCAGGCCCTTGCTAATCTATATCCTTGCTTACTCTTTTTTGTTTGTTTTGTTTTGTTTTCTTTTTGGCCTGCCAACCGGAACCTGGGCTCTTACGTAGCCCCTCCCCCTGGGATCCAGATCTCCAGCTCATCTGCCCTACCCCTCCAGGCCCTTGTTAATCCATTTCCTTGCTTACTTTTTTATTTGTTTATTTGTTTTGACCTGCCAACTGGGACCTGGGCTCTTACAGAGCCCCTCCCCCTAGCCTCCACATCTCCAGCACATCTGCCCAGCCCCTCCCTTCAGGTTTTTGCCAGTCTTTTTTCTTGTTTACTCCTTTATTTTATTTTTCCCTCTTTTTTCTCTTCCCTTTTTCTTTTTCTTCCCTCCTCTGTGGTAATTTCTGCCCACCGAACCCTGAGGCTTCCTTAAGACCTTACCCCTGTGGTTTTCCCCACCTTTCTACCCCCGCAGTTTCCCCAAACCGGGCTCCCCATGGTACCCCAGCCCACTGATTCTGTGTAATCCCCAAACACTGGTCCCTGAGGTATCTTCAAGCTCCGGGTCCTGCGGTCTCCTCACGTACTCCTGTGGTTTGCCCGCAACCTTGTTCCCACGGTTTCCCCATGTGAAAAATAGTCCTTGGGCGGCAGTGACAGGCAGCTGACACCCTACCCCATCATACCTTACCCCTAAGGGGCTCTGCACCCCATAGCAGGCTACATAGGACCTGGCACCCCACCCTCTGCCTACTTAATCCCCACAGCCCCACACCCTCCTCTAACAGGGTACCCCCAGTATCACCATCAAAGTCCAACCAGTGATCTGAGGGCACACACACTCACAGATTAAACAAGTGAGGGCCCAACCCTACCTGTGGAGTCCAGTGTACTCCCAGAACACACTAGCAAAGTGAAATCAGATCAAAGGCATCCCACCAATCAACTCAACTGGAATCGAAATGGGCAGACCTCAACGCAAGAATATATAACCAGCTGAGGAAACCACACCAAATGGCAACAACGATGCCACCAAAGACAGTGAGCAGAGTCAGGCCCAGGAAGACAAGACAATAAACCCTGCTCATACTGGTACAGCTCTTGAGGAAATCTTAATGTCAGTCATGCAAGCAAAGATGGACCAACATATTGAAAAAGTTCAAAGTCAGCTCATTAGCTTTGCCACCAGGCTTAATATAATTGAGGAGAACCTAATGGACTTCAGAAAAGACATAACAGAACTAAAGACAAACCTGCAAACTGAAGGTATCAAAAACCAGCTTTCCAAATTAACTGAAGACATCTGCAAATATAAGAATGACTGTCAGGAAGAAGTAATTAAAGCAAACCTTGAAATGAAAACACATCTCAACAGGATGATGGAAGCAACCCAAAAAGAAGTAGCAGAAAACAAAAACCATCTTGAAATAATAAGAACATCCCTAGAATCTCTTACTAACAGGATTAACCACTGGGAAAACAGAATCTCAGAAATGGAAGACAAAACAGGAAAATTCACAAGAAATCAGAAACTTGACATAATTCAAAAGAGCAAGTGAACAAGACTCAGGGGAAATGTGGGATACCAAAAAAAAAAAAAACCTAATCTCAGGATCATGGAGATCCCAGAAGGAGAAGAAAACCAAGCTAGGGGCATAGAAAATATTTTCAACATAATTATGCAAGAAAACTTTCCATACTTGGCAAGAGATAGGCCTGTACATCTAAAAGCGATACGGAGGACCCCAAACAAATTGGACCAAAAGAGAAACACCCCAAGACATATCTTAGTTACAATGCCTAGTATTGAGGATAAAGAGAGAGTCCTTAGAGCAACGAGAGAAAGGAAACTCATGTATAAAGGAAAACCCATCAGAATCACCTCAGACTTCTCCAGAGAAACTTTAAAAGCCAGGAGAGCTTGGAACAAAGCGATCCTAGGCCTAAAGAAGAACAGATTCCAACCTAGACTACTGTACCCAGCAAAGTTGTCCATCATAATAGATGGAGAAATGAAAGTATTCCATGAAACTAGCCAGCTCTACAGTTACTTGAACACAAAGCCAAACCTTCAGAAAATACTTCACGAGATATCCCACGTATTTGAGACAAATATCCGACCTCAGGAAAGGAACAGAGAACAAGCAAGGTAACACCAAAGAGATAACAAGACAGCTCAGATACCAACCTC
>PVHP010038263.1:0-16959 GCA_004024765.1 Zapus hudsonius | reverse complement strand
GACACATCAGAATCACCTCATGCCAATGTGCCTAGGCAAGACTTCTGTGCTAAAAACTATATTCTAAGAAAGCTGAAAATATCAAAACAAATAAGAATGACAGCCATTTTTATTCATGTGGGTTTTTTTTGTCTTGTTAGAAAACTGATTTAATTTGGAATGGCAACATACCCAATTTAAAGTATCTTCTTTGGGCTGGAGAGATTGCTTAGTGGTTAAGGCACTTGCCTGTAAAGCAAAAGGACCTAAGTTCAGTTCCCCAGTACCCACAAAAAGCCACATGCACAAAGTGGTGCATGTGTCTGGAGGTCATTTGCAGTGGCTGGAGGCCCTGGTGCACCAATTCTCTCTTTGTGCATCTACCTCTTTCTCTCTCAAATAAATAAAATTTTTAAAAAGTGGCTTCTTTTCTGGATTTCCTTGTAGCTAGTGGTGGCCATGTGACATAATTCTGGCCAATAAAGTGTGTTTTAGTAAAGGTACTTGCTACTTTATTCAGCCTGAAATGAGAATATAATGCTTGGATATGGTGCTACAATCTTTAGAAGGAATCTGGAACATTTCTGAAATGATAGAACTGCTATAGCAGCTTTGATTGCTTATATTTGGATTTCTTGTTTGGTCAGTACAAAAAAAATCCCTCCTGGTTGGGCATGGTGGTTCATGCCTATAATCTTATATCTAAGCACTCAGAAGGCTAAGACAGGTGGATCACCATGAGTTCAAAGCCATCCAGGTCAACATATTGAGTTTAGCACAGCCTGAGCTAGAGCGAGAGCCTACCTCAAAAAAAAAATCCCTTGTGTTTAAATCCGTATTAATTAGATTTTTTCTTTCATTTGCAGCTAAAACATATTCCTTTACTTTCAACATGTGTTGCCACACACACATATAAACCAACAGGGTTTTCTCTTACTTCATTCCCAAGCCAGTCAGTAATTAAACTTTTATTAATTTACCCTGTCATTTCAAGACATGTCCCTATTCAAACTGTTTTAAACTTAATTCTATCTTAAATGAGTCAGGAAAGTTAAAGTCTTCATAAAAAATTAACTTACTTCTTCAGAGTTAGAAAATATGCTCATAATTTTAACACCACTTACTGGAAAGAATAAAATTATGAACTTTGAAAATTGACTTTAGTTCTATGGTACATTTTAATCAATCAACGTCAATGGGCACTGCTGGATACCAGAGACTATTAAACACTTTAATGGATTGGCATATGTATTCCCAGAAACCTACTTTGAGTGCTGCTAAAGAGACTTCTTTCCATCTTATAGATAGGGGGATTGAGAAGTCACATACAGTACAATGTTCAGATTTGTCTTTTAAAAACATTTTATTAACAATTTCCTTACATGTTGACAATATACCATGATCATAATTCCCTCCCACCACCTCCCTTTTTAAACCCTTCCAGAATGCACCCTCCACTGAAACCCTTCTTCTTTCCAACTGGTCTCTCTTCTCTTTTGATGTCATCATTTTTTCCTATCCTCTTATGCAGGTCTTGCATAGGTAGTGCCAGCCGTGTGAAGTCATAATACTATGGCCACTTTGTGTCTAGAAGACAGTATTATGAAGCACTTCTCCCTTCCTTTGTCTCTTACATTCTTTCCACCACCTCTTCCACAATGCTCCCTGAGCCTTGGAGGGTGTGATGGACATGTCTCACTTAGTGCTGAAAAACCCACTGTCACTTCTCAGCACTTTGGTGAGCTTTGAGTCTCTCCAGTGGTCATGACCATCTGAAAAGACAGGTTTATCTAACAAAAGTGAGAGTAGCATTAATACATGGACACAAACATAAGTATTTAGAGGCCAGTTTGGTGGACATAATATATTCATTTAGCCAGACAACAGTAGCAGTTTACCCTCTAGGGCTTTTTACCCCAGCCATAGACTGTTGTGCTAGTTTAAATGGATGTCCCCCAACAGATTCAGGAGTTTTGTTAAAGCTTGTAACTTACAGGAGGGATCATCTTGGGCAGATCCTGAAGTCTTGCTGGGGGTGCATCTGGAATTCCAGCCCCAGGTATGAAAAGAGCAATCTGAGCTCTGCTGAGAGCCCTGTTGTTTTGCTTATATGTGAGGTGCTGGTGATGGGTCTTCTCTCTGCTTGGACCTATGAAAGGGGGCCAGCCTCTTTTACCATTGTGGAACTTCCCCTGGATCTGTAAGCTTCAAATAAATTCCTTCTTCCTCTCATCCCAGCAGTGGGAGCTGTCTACAATTTTGGATTAGCTTTGCGGTTACCAGGAATGAATTCCCTGCTGTGTAACAAACCTCAGATACAATCAGAGAGCAGTTGGTTCCCCCATTAACACACGTGCCACCATTGCACCAGCTGTCACATTTGGCCTGGCTGGCAAGTCATAAAGCTTACAGGGTCCACTGCTGGGTAAGACTGCAGATGACCTTTCTCCCCCCAATAGGCTGCAGAGGTCATTCCATCATACTGACAGCTAGGCCAACAGGGTGGAAGCTTCCAGCTCAGCTCCAGCTTGATTTCCCAATGACCTGCAGTCCAAGTAAAAGGGCCTTACCATCTGTTTTGAGTGGACAACCAAGAGACTTGGTAATAGCCTGTAATGTTTTGGGGGGGCACCAGGGGCTGCCCTGACCAAAAACTCACTGGAAGTTATCTCACCCTTGGCACTGAAATTTTCTTGTAATAATCCATGACTTCAGGACACAGCGTTATCCACCCCCACAAGGTACTTCTGCCCAAACTTTCTTTTAAAAAAATATATTTTAGCTAGTGAAGAAATAGGTTTCCATATGGCTTATTCATCACATCTTAAATTTTGACTAACCCTCCTCCCACCCCTCTCTCCTCCTCACACCTCCTCCTTCATCCTCTCCCCTGACCCCACTTAGACCATTTTACCTCAGATTTGTCCTCTTACTCTCCAGTTTAAAGTATAATTTATTGACATGTAGCTGACAATTACAAAATAGCTATATAGATTTAAGGCATATATTATGTTATGGTCCACATATGTATTGTTTGTGAGAACATGTTGTATATGTCTAAATACACCTTTTGAAACTATTATCACAATCAAGTTGATTAGCATCCATCACCTAACAATTTTACTTTGTAGTGTGGAGGGTGGGAACATTTAAGATCAACTCTTTTAGAAAAATTTAAGGAAACGTCTTGTTTGTTGTTTCTGAGCTTATCAAGTTGCCTTAACAGAACACTCCAAGTCTGCTCCACAGCACACTCCAGGCAGATGGGGCTTCAAGAAGTCATTGACATTATTAATTATATTTCCCATATCTTACATTAGATCTCTAGAACTTATTAAGTTATGGCAATTGATCCCTTAAAGTTCATGTGAAACATAATTATCACTTAAAAACATTAAGAGGAGGGACCTTTAAGAGGCAATTAGGGCTCGCATGGGCTATGCTCTCATGAACGGATGAATGCTGTTATAATGGTCCCTTTGCCTCTCCTTTCCCTCTCCTGTCTTGCTCTTTCACTTTGTCTTGGGATGTTATAGCAAGAGGACCTTTATCAGCTGCCTGTGTTTTGATCTTGGACTTCTCAGCTTCCAGAATCATGAGTCAAGAATTTTTTCTTTAAATATTCTTTTAAAAGTATCCAGTCTATGCCTTTCCATCATAGGAAAATGGACAAATGGACTAAGACATAATTCATCCTACATAACTGAAGCTTTATCCTCTTTAACCAATATCTCCCCATTCCCCACCTATGAAAACCGCCACCTCACTCTGTCTTTTGAGTTTGGTGTTTTTAGATTTCATATGTAAATGAGGATCATACAGTGTTTGTCTTTATGAGCTTAGCCTATTTCATGTAGCATAATGTCCTCCAAGATCATTCAGAATCTATATTCTCCAAAATGAGAAAACTTGCTTTTTTAAAAGGCAGAATGATATTCTTCAGTGTGTTTTTAACCAGTCATTTGTCCTAGTGCACTCTGGGTGATTTCATACCTTAGCAGTGCTGCTGGGAACATGGAAGTGCAGGTATCTCTTCAGTACCCATTTGATTTCCTTTGGACACCTAGGATTTAGATTCCTGGATCACATGACTTCTCCCTCTCTCTTTTTTTTTACTAACTTCAACACTGTTTTCATAGTGGCTGTGCCAATTTATATTCTCACCAACAGGGTACTAGGGTTCTTTTTTTCTCCACATACTTGCTATCTTATCTTTTGTTTCCTGTTAAGAATATATGTATATATGTATGTATGTATGTATGTATGTATGTATGTATGTATGTATGTATGTGCATGTGTGCCATGGTGTGCATATAGAGCGAAGAGGACCATTGTGTCCCACCTTCTTTGAGACAGGGTCTCTTGTTGCTGCATGTATGGGTTCTGAGGAATTGAATCCCTGACAGATAAGCACCTTTAACTGCTAACATCTCCTGAACCCTCTTTTGTATCTGTGGTAGTCAGCCACATGCCGCTGGGATGAATCTCCAAACCAGGCACAATTTTGGGGAGGAAAGTATTTATTGAAGTAACAGATCCAGGGGAAGTTAAGGAAAGGCTGCCTCCCTTTCACAGATCCAAGCAGAGACAGAGGCCCAGCACCTCCAAAGCAAGAAAGCAACTCTAACACTGACTCACAAAACAGCAGGATTGCCAGACCTGAGTTCAGGCTGCTCTTTTGCATATGTAGCCCTAGTATTTTGCATCCAATTTAGAAATACCTCAGGGCCAGACCCCAGGAGGCCAGGGCAAATTAAGACCTCCTCTAGCCAGAAGGTTGGAGACAATTTACAATCTTTAATATACCTATAATTCTTTTGGGGGACATGTATTCAAACTACCACAGTTTCTTTTGTTAATAGTCATTCTTATGGATGTGAGGTAATATCCTACTAGGGCACAAGTTTACATTTTCCTTCTGGTTAGTAATTTTGAGCATTTTTGATGCACTTGTTGGCCATTTGTATGTCTTCTTTTGAGAAATGTGTAGTCATGTCATTTACATTTTCAAACAGATTGTTTTTCTTGCTATAGAGTTGTTGGGGTTTCTTATATATTTGGGATTAGCTCTTTATTAGATGTGCGGCTTGTGCATAATTTCTTTCACTCTGTGGATCTTCTCTTACGTTTCTACTGTTTCCTTTCCTGTGTAAAGCAACTTTTCAGTTTGAGGCAACCTCATTTATCAATAGCTACTTTTTTGTCCTGTGGGGGGAAGGTAGAGTTATATGCTACACACACACACACACACACACACACACACACACACACACATATGCATATACAATTGTCTAGATTAATGTCAAAAAGCCTGTCCCCCATGTTTTTTTCTAGAAGTTTTACAGTTTTAGGTTTTATACTTAAGTCTTTAATCCATCTTGACTTACCTTTATATGGTATGAGATCAACATCTAATTTCATTCTTCTGCATGTAGCTGTTCAATTTTTTTCAATGCTATTTACCAAAGAGACTTTTCTGTCTCCATTTCACATTCCTGGCACTTTTGCTGTAGAAAAATTACTAAAAATGAGTATTTTTGACCTCTCTATTCAATTAATGTATATAATGTTTTCTGCTAGTAACATACTGCTGATTCTGATAGCTTTGAAGTGTATTTTGAAATCAGGTTGTATATTACCACTGGCTTTGATCTCATTACTCAAGATTTCTTAGGTTATTCTGGCTTTTAGGATACCATGCAAATTTTAGGATCTTTTTGTGAAAAATAGCATTGAAACTTTGATGAAAATTGCACTGACTCTCTAGATAGTTTTTGGTAGTATGAATATTTTACAGTATTAATTTTTCTAATACATAAGCACGGGATATTTTTCAGTTCTTGTGCCTTCTTCAGTTTCTCTCATCAATGTATCAAGCCTTAATTGTATAGAACTTTTACTTTCTCGGTTAAATATCTTCCTAAATTTTTATTTGGGGGGAGGGGAAATGTTATTTTCTTTTTTGTGAGGGGGTGTTTTTTGGATGTCCATTCAAATGTCAAAGATTTTTGGATGACTTTTTTTTGAAGGAAGTGGTTTTTTTAAATCAAAAAACCAACAAATTGTTTAGTTATATTTCCCCACAAAACCACAAACTGGGTAAAAACTAAATCTCTAGGCAACATATTCAAAGCAGAGATTAAAAATTAAGGGGGAAAAAAGCAAAAAAAAAAAGTCCTCAAGTTCAATGAAAAGTCCCCAACTTCAATGAAGAGAACCCAGCTACACACAAGCTGGTCAAGGAAGAGCCCTGCTATGCACAAGCTGGTCAACAGCAGCGCTGCTGACTGGCTCAGGGGCTGGAGATATCCTCATAACATATCAGAACACCTTTATCCAAGTTTCCAACTCTTGACTAAAGATTTTATTTTGTTAATTCTATTACCAAAACCCTTTCATAAGTTGTTTTATTTACAATGTCAACTTTGAAGATCCCACTGAAGTTAACTGGGCAATAAACCAGCAGAAATCATTGTACAGAGAGAAAAAGCCCAAGATGCCACTTTCTATGGAGAGCCCACAGATCAGTTTTATTGAGAGTAAAGAAGAAACTTTGCTCACACAGAAGGAACTCAGCCATAGGCTTGGCATCTGTTCTCAGGACTTCCCATGCAATGAGGACACTCTCATGTTAACACAATTCACTTGCTATTGTATTTCCCTGCTGTTTGTCTAATATTGATGATTATAAACAGAGCAGTGCAGCTAATATTGGAACAATCCTTATGGTGTTACAGTGTCCAGCACAAGGCTTCATTTCTCTTCACCCCACTGGTTCTCTGCATACCTGGGCCTCCTCATCTTCCATAAAGTCATTTCTGATATTGAAAATTTTGCGGATCCCCTCTAGAGTCTTCCCTTTAATCATATTGGCAATAGTCTTGCATGTAACATCCAGCAAACCTTTGATAGCCAAGTAGTTTGCAGCCAGAATAAGTTCAAAAAGTGTTCCTTGGTCAACTTTCAGGAATTCTTGGTACCACACAGGAATATCATCTGTTCACTTCTCTTTGTTCTCGTCATCCTCAGGAGGAGGAGGGTCATCCTTATGGTGGATGCACCACAGAGTGACCTTTCTTAGTATTGCTGCATTAACATTTGATAGGGGAACTGGGTCATCATCGCCTTCATCATCCATTCCTGAATCTTCCAACATGCTTGATGGTTACAGATTGTCTGGCAATTTCTACATCAACTTCAAATATCTCTCCATCAGAACTTTGCAACTTAATTGAAGGCATGGTGCTCCGTGTCAAGACCAAGGGCCTGAGGCTGCTGGGAGCGAGGAGCCGTCTGCACAGTGAGGAGGGAGACCAGGACAAGGCCATCCTTGGATGACTTTTATCCCTTTATCTTATCTAATTGTCCTGATTAGGACTTCCAAGAATTTTATCCAGTGCTTTCTCTCTGTCTATTCAGGTGATTATGATTTCTACTCTTGATTTTGTTAATGTGACATATATTTATTGATCTGCATATGTTGAACCATCCTTGCATTTTAGAGATCTATCCAGTTCTATCACAGCATATAATCTCTTTAATGAGGCACTGAATTTAGTTTGCTAACACTTTTTTTGAAGATGTTTTTGCAGCTATGCTTTTCCAGTATATTGGTCTGTAACTTTCTTTCAGTCTTTTGCTACCAGGGTAATACAGGTTTTACAAAGTTGGTTTAGAAATATTTTCCATTCTTCCATTTTTGGAAAAGTTTGATAATGATTGGCATACATCCTTTTATGTACTTTATAGAACTCATTAGTAAGGCCCTCACATTCTAGACTTTTATTTGTTGAGAATTTTTTTTTTTGATTTCCAACTATGATACTATTAGTGTATTCTGAATTTGATTTCATCCTTACCTTTACAGAACTTTTTACTTTATGTATTTGCACACTACAAATTAACATACTTTCATTTTCTCTTAAAGAGCTCCTGTTAACATTTGCTGTTTCAGTCTCAGTTGTGATGGACTCCTTCGGTTTTTGTTTGCCTTTATCTCTCCTTCACTTCTTAAGTACAACCTTTCCATGTGTAGTGTTCTTAGTTGGAAGTTTTATTCTTTCAGGACTTAGAATCAGAATCATATTCTCTCTTGGCCAATAAGGTTTTGCTGAGAGATCCATTGATAGTCTTCATTGTGTATCTGTACCACTTTTTTATTCTTTGTTTACTTATTTATTATCTGTGAGAGACAGAGAGAGAGAGACAGAGAGAGACAAAGAGAATGGGTGCACCTGGGCCTCTCTCTCGTCAGAGCAAGCTCCAGATGCACATGCTGCTGTGCATCTGGCTTTATGTGGATACTGGGGAATCAAACCCTAGCAGTTAGGCTTTGCAGGCAAGTGCCCTTGATCATGGTGACATTTCTCCAGCCCCTACTCATTCATCTTTTGATGGACATTGCTGTTGGTTCCATAACATGGCGAGTGTGACTAGTTAGTCATGGATGCTTCATGTTTCATGGTGCTCCCTGGAATGACACACTACCCGTGTGGCTGCACAGTCTGAGAAATAAAGTGGGTGTTGTGATATCTTTCTATCTCCAGTTTCTCCTTTTCTTGGTCATATCCGTCTGCTTCATTCCCAGGTTCATTAAGGTGTCTCCATGTCTTCTTTTAGGAATTAACCAGTGCAAGTCCATCTCTTGACTGCGGTCATTATTTCAGGATTGGGCCCTTGAGCCAATTTAGGTTAGCACAAGGTAAAGAAATGTTTCCTTAGAGTTTTTAAGGGGGAGCTTCTTTACATAGAGAATGTGCAGGAACATCCTCCTTTCTCCTCTTCTAAGATACGGCGGAGGAAGCACAGGCTCCTCAGAATGAAGCTGATGCCATGAAGAACAGAGAGGAAGAAAATAAGGAAACTGGATGGTTTTATGACAGCAACGAGCAATTGAACTCCTTTGATTCATTAAGTCCTCCAAGAAAATGTTGATATTTTTGTTGTTAACATTTACAATCAAATAAATCCTAGCTGGCTTGGTGAGTTTGGGGTGAACCCAGGACTCCTCATTTTATGAAGGCGATTCTGAACTAGGTGGCAGTGGACTGAGTCTAATATATTTGGACAGATTTCATTTTCAGAGCAGGGGTACTTGCTTCATAAACTCAGTTTTGCAAACTTCTAAGTAAAATATGTAGGTTAATAAGGCTTTAACTAAATCACATTTAATGGATTCTATTTTGACGGCTTAAGTCATTCGTCTAAAACACATCTGCCAAAGATAAATGCTCGTGAAATATAAAATCATACATTTTCTGCTTTTCCATCATAAGAACTGATTTTATTGCAGCTAAAATTGACACCAAATTTATGCCTTTTATGTACAGAAAATGGGTCTTAAATAATCATTACTTAGTGGAAATTGAACTGTCACCTTAAATAGTCAACAGTCAGATGAGAAAACTTAAACAAAACCAGCACTTCCTTCATTTTTCAACTACATACTCAAAAAAATCACTCAAAAATGCTGCATGAAATTGTGGGTAGTATTGTTATTATTTTGCAATTTCAGTTTTCAGCTCATCACATCTCTCTCTCTCTATATATATATATATGCTGATGGCACACTGAAATTCTAGTTAAAGACGGACAGAAGAAAATCCTATTCTTTATTAATCCATATCTTAGCATTGGAAGATTGTACTGGCTGAGCTGCTGTCACATACCTTGGGAGGCAGGAGCAGAAGGACTGAGTGTGTGAGGCCAGCTTGGGCTACTAGTAAGTTCAAGGTAGCCTGAGCTACACAGTGAGATCCTATTAAAAAAATTCCAGTCAATGAGAACTTGTTAATATTCTTTTAAAAATATTATATTTATTTGAGCCAGGGGTTGGGCTCACCAGGGCCTCCTGCCACTACAAATGAACTCTCGACACATGTACTACTTTGTGTATCTGGCTTTACGTGGGCAGTGGAGAATCGGACCTGAACTGGCAGGCTTTGCAAGCAAGTGCCTTTAAACACTGAACCCTCCCTCTCTCCAGCCCCAAAGCCCAGTATTGTTAATAGTAGTTGAATATACCTTCAGCTATTTGAAGATTCTCGGTGTATTTGTTAGGAATTTACCTACCTAAAAAGACAATGTTTTATAAAGAAAAGACCTGAGAGAATGGGGTGAAAACAATGTTGTTTTGTAAAAGTCCAACTTGACCATTTTTTTTTGCATGTGTGTGGTGTGTGATACACGTACATGTGTGTGTGTGGGGGGGAGGCCAGAGAAAAATGTTGGGTGTTCTTCTCTTATTGCTCATCTGCATGTTTCCTTAGGACAAGAACTTTCCCTCAACACGGAGCTGCTGTCCCTCAGCAAGCCTCAGGTCTCCGTCCTCCTCTGTAGACTAGGTTACAGATGTGTGTGACTATGCCCAGCTTTTTATGTGAGTTCTGGTGATGGGGGGGTCAGACTTGATTGTCTTCAGCCTGAAAGGGTGTGGGGTCCATGTGCCCTGGTGCCTTGATGATGAAGTGGGGGAGGCCACCCAAGAAGGAATGCAGGCAGCCTCAAAGGCCATGGACCCTGCCTGCCAGGAAACAGGAGCTCCACCCCTACAATGCCAAGGAACCAGATTCTGCCAACAACTAGAATGATCTTCCAAGTAGATGATTCCTAGAGTAACCAGACAAGAGCCCAGAGAACTGATGTGGCCCTCTAAGCAGAGACCCCAGCCAACGCTGCCTGAACATCTGACCAATAGACTTGTGAGAAAATTGTTTTAAGCTGCTAAATCTGTGCTAGTTTCTAACACCACAACAGAAAATAAACATGGGAAAATTGTGACCAGAATATTCAAAGCAGTGGAGACCTCAGAGGGCTTCTGTCCCCAGGTTCACCAAGGGAGTCCCTTGACACCAGAAATAGTGAGAAAGCTAAGAAATTTCAAAATTTTGAAAGGCCTAAAATAAGTCACACTGATATTGCTGGTACTGCTTCACAGGCTTTCTTGATCTTGACAAATCACCATGTGTTTTCATTTGCACCTCCACTTGGACATAACCAACATTTGGGTAGCAACACGGACTCCTTTGTTCACCCCACCCCCAGTACCAAGAACAAAGCCTGATTCCCAGTAGGTACTTAGTGAACATTTATTGGCTAAATAAATAAATCATTAGGGCTAGAATTATATCAGTCAGTATTAGTACAACAAGCATTCAGCTGCTGGCAATTATGTATGCTTGAATTCATTAGAAAGATTATAGTAAACTTCTTTGTGCAAATGGAGTTAAATTGGCCAAATCATTCAAAACACAGGCTTCATGAGCAATGGAAAATAAGAAAAAGGACATTAGTTATTAATTTGTCTTAAAATTAGTATTTTTTGTTCATCCATCCTAAAAATATAGTTGAGGGAACTGGAGCCTAGTGAGGTGAGGTTAATAAGTATGTCACGGTTTGTTAAATTATGATACTAGCTCTAAATGTTTACCATAGAAAGTGCTTTAATGAAACAAAAATTTATCCAAGGTTAAAACTGGTAAGTGCTGCTGCAAAATCAGCTGTGTGGAAAGGAATCGAAAACAGACTACAAAAAAGCAGGTTTCAAATTTCGTTACTGGAACACAAACTCAACTCCCTCCTGATTCATCATTAAGTAAAACACTACTAAATTCTCCCAAAACCCACTATGCGTAAGATATTAATAGACACTCTATGGGTTACGAACATGAGCCAACATGATTGACCATCCAGGAGTTCCAATCATGGAGGGACACTGAGGCACGACTCCAGCTGAGCACAGTGCAAGGCAGACTGTGATGGTGTTATCGGGGATAAAAACAAAGAGCCATGGGAGTTGGCTGTGGGCCAGGAGAGGCTTCTGGGAAAGGCTTCATCCAGCAGGTGTCCTCTGGCATTGTGATAGTGGTCGTCCAATGGAATCTCCTCTGATGTTCATTTATGATACACAGACAAGATGGCTCATCGGAAACCTGCCCTTTGGATTTGTATTACGATTGGTGTCCAAAAATATAAACCAATTGTAGAATTGCTATGCCTTAGAAAAAAACTTTTTTTTTGTTATTCTTGTGTTCCTCAGACATAGTAGGCACTAGGTGAGTCACACTCCTCTGAGTTCTACCTCCAGGCCTGCCTCAGAAATAAGACTCAGAAATAGACTAAAAGTTGTTCTAGATTCGTGTTTTCCCAGGACTCACGGATGCTTGTCTCTCAGTTTCTTCTTTAAATACAATGAGGTATCATGAAGAGGACTGAACATTTTGAAGTTGTTAAAGACACAGTGCAGATTTATTCATAGTTGTTTCACATGCATGGGGGCAGGATAAAGAGCTTCTCCCCAGGCCAGGAAATTACTCCCTAGGCTTCTCAACACTCTGGTAAGACTCTAGTTCAAGTGTCCTTTTCACTTGTGGAAAATTTTGACCAATTTAAATACGGAATTGATGAAAAAGTATGGTTAAATGTACAAAGAGTGTCCAAGAAATACATACATTTTCTTAAAGCTACTTTTGTTATTCACCTGGAATTGATCAGTGGTGTAGAGTAATTTTGATTACATTGCCCTCTAGTGGCCATTGAAGTTATAAAGTGCAAGATGCATTTAGGTAGGTTTATTCATCATTTATTGAGCATCTATTGTTCGCTTAGCACTGATGTTGGTTCTGAAGATGCTAAGATAATGACGACACAGTTCTTACCCCTGTTGCTTTCTCAGCCTAGCAAAGTCTTCATCTCTTCGCAGCACAATATGAGAAAGAAAACAGATCAGAAGTCGATACAAAGATGGGAGAGCACTTTGAGGGAGAATAATCAGTTCTTCTCTACTGTATCTGGAAAGACTTTTCAAACATGTTACATTTGAACAGCACTTTGAAAATGCATAGGAGTTCTCTGAGTTTAGTGTGTTGTACTAGGATGAAGGAGCAGCCTGAGTCAAGAAAAGTAGTAAAATGCACATTTTGCTTAGGTGGCAGCTGGGTGTCAAATGTGACATTCATAGTGTGCCTCAGCCCAATGCTGTCATCCTGCCTCCCTGGTAGAGCCACAAGACAGTTCCCAAACAGTAAAGGTCATAGACCAGAAAGACTGAGCAACTAGTAGGAAAGGCACTTTCATGTCATTCACTGAGCAATACTGGCAAGTGTCTTGCTCTCTCTGGGCTCCAGTTTCCTCATCTGTAAAGAGATATCAACACCTATCTCCTGGATTGCCAGAGGGGTTAAGAAGAATATATGAACAGTGCTGAGAACAGAGAAAGTAATCAGAAAGGATCATTCCCTTCCCACTTAAATAAAGGTACAGTAACACAGTTCAATTCTATACTCTATTTGTCACTCCTACCTCACAGTTAGAAACGGGCTTACCATCTGAGACTTAATATCATATTCCCCTTTTCAATGGATCCTCCAACAACCCAGGTGGAAGGACATCTTAGCATCAATATCCACCACTTGCTGAATGTTGGCTGTGTTGAGAACTGTGGTTAAAGCACTCAACCTGCTATCCTTCAGAAGTCCAAGCCCTAGTCCCACCCTCAGAAGAGCCAGCTGCAACTCAACCCAATTAGTACAGGCAAGGGGAGAGGACAGAGTGGGCAGGCACACTGAATCAGGCAGGATAGGTGGAAAGAATGGAAGGAACACACGTTTCTGAGAAGAGGAAGCACAAGTTACAAAGACCAAGCGCACACCTGTGATCAAATGGGTCTTCAATCGTCATCACATTTTCATCCCATGTTATGAAAGTGGTGAACTTGGTATTGAGAAGGGAATGGGCAATTGAAGCTTCTTTGAAATGTTGGCCCTCTCTAAAATAACAGCCATGTTCCAGCCAAGGACAAGTCTAAATCATTAGCTGAATCACCAGTGTGAGTTAGAGAAGCCATAATTGTTTTTGGACCCATTCTGCCCTTATGCACAGAAATTTCCTGCAACACATTTGTCCTTATAGAAATGCATCCATTTCCTAGACCAGCAGAGCTGCCTTTTAAAGTAGAAGAGTCACACAATTGATGCTAAACAGCTGTGGCTAACAATATGATTTCTTTATTCTTTCTCTCCTTGCCCAGCCCCTCTATGCATGCCAGCTGTTCAGCAGATGTGGAGGTCTTAGACTTGTTCCTTTTATTTCCTAGCTGAAAAGGAAGCTTTCATAATCAGAACATCAATTGTGAGAGAAAGGACACTCACAGCAGTGTGTGAACCTTCTCTCCCTCCCTGTGGTGATAACCATGAGATGCCAAGCAGAATTTTTCCCTCCCTAATCAGGGCAGGGATGGATTACCGAGCCTTGATTCCTGGCACGAATGCTCAAACAACTGCATTTTTACAGAGTCTTTTTTGGGGTATGTATGAATATTTTGTGTGAAGGGCTTTTCCTCCAAGAAATAATTTTAGCACTGCAAAGGCATCAAATTATTTCCAATCCTGGCAAGTTTCAAAATATGAGTGGGTGACTTAGGAAAGGTTTATTCTTAAGAAATAACAATGGTGTCAGCACAATCCAAGAGATTTAGAAAAAAATTTACATATACCCAATCTCCCCCCTCCTCTCTCTCTCTCTTTCTCTCTCTCTCTCTCCCTCCATTCTTCCACTTTCCATGAAAAGAAATTGAATTAACACATGGAGATTTTCTTGAGGGTTTGGAATCAATTTACTCTGGCATCAGAGACAAACAGTTCTAACCCACAGAAAAGAAGGCAGCCAGGGTTTAAGAAGAACAGCAAGCAGGATATTTGTCACCAGTGAAGCCACTTTGCCCGTCCTCCATCCTCCTGCTCGTTCCCAAGGCTTTCTCCAGTAAACGGCACCGTCGATGGGGTGAGTAAGGTAGATCTAGGATATACACTGACTGCCCCCTGTACTTTCACTCTGGACATCTGCAAGAGCAAAAATGAAACATCTAAAACACAAATGACTACACGTTTGCACACATAATTCCCCACATTTGCCTGCAATCCTCCTTCTCCTCCTGCCTCCCAGGTTTTGAGAAACACAAGTTGTAATTTTCCACTTACAGTATCTTTCCAGGTGGACTGCCACGGTCCTTCATGGCAGCGCACTCAAACAACTGTCCTCTGTATGTCAGAGTCCAAAACACTGTCTAATTTTCTACTGTGGAACTGCCATGATGATGGTTCATCTCCTGAGATATGTATGTTCATGAGACACTGGACTTTCGGAAACTCTTCTATCACAACAACCCAGTGTTGTGACTTAGGTCCCCTTGGTCCTGGGCACAGGCAGGAAGCTCCTCTTCTCCTAGGTGGGATAGGGGAGGCACCCTTCCAGGGACAGTGGAGGTCCAGAGCCACTGGCGACCATTTATCCCTAAGAATAGCCCTAAGAATATTATCTCCTATGGGTCTTTCGCCATCCTCTCTTCTGCAGTTTTCCAGGTTCTTCTCAAGAGACTCATCCTGGCTATAGGACCTGGAATTGGATTTTATCAAGATCTCGGGACACTTGATTTGAAATCCTCAGGCTTCGCCCCCAGGCATTAAATGTTATTTTTAAATGTTCTTTTCCTTTCCTCTCTGAGGAAGAAATACTTCTTGCAGTGCTGAGTGGATGGTAGGCAGAATCTTGCCCTCCCACCACAGTTGAGTAGTCTGACTCAAAGCCAGAACGGTGGCCAAAACAAGGCTACCTGCTTCCCCTTAAATAAGTACAAAGATTGCAACTGGTGTCTATATATGTGTGTGTGCATGTGCTATGGGTGCATATGCACTTGTGTGTTCTTACCTATGCGGGCACATATATGGATGTGTGCGAATACATGTGTAGGCAAGAAGTATTTCTGTTACTCTCCAACTTATTCTTTGAGACAGGGTCTCATTGAACCTAGACTCACTGATCTGACCAGACTAGCTAGCCAGGAGACCCAAGGATTCCTTGTTCCTACCTCTCCAGCACTAGGAGCACAGGTGGACACTGCCTACCACTCGGGGCATCTACAGGAGTTCTGAGGATCCCATGCTATGTGGCAAGTACTTTATCCACAGAGCCATCCCCCCAGACCCGATGTTTAACCCTAAAACTGTTGTTGTCAAGGGCGTGGCTGGAAGTCCAGGCCATGTACAGGAAGCAGTGTGGAATGAAGAGGAAGCAAGGGAGAGGGAGCCAGAAAGGGAACTCTATGACCCCAATGAGCAAGATGTAGGGGGCAGCCTGCAGGTCCCTGGTCAGTTCCTGTGCCTCTACAGACTCCATGTTCCCTAGTGCTCGTCCCAATGCTTTATGGTAACTTTCTTCTTTGTCTCCTTCTAGGCCCAGGTCTCTCAATATTGGCACCATTCTGGGTAAGACAAAGTTCCCTGTTGGAGAAGAGGTGTCATGTTCATTGTGTGATACGTAGCAGCATTCATGGTCTCTACTGAGTAGGTACCAAAATATCCTTGCGTGCTGGTCCAGGAGGATGTCAAACATGAGGGGCTGACCTGCCCTCAGCAGCAAGGGTCCCTGGAGAGCTGAGGGCAGGAAAGTGAGGGTGGGGTGGGTGGGGGGCAAATTCTAAGAGTTGTTTGGCATTTTGTATGTATGCTGCTTTTCTTTCCTGAGTCTGGTTTTGGCATTTTTGTCTCTGCCTGGGATCTGGTGAGAGAAACAAGGCCAGGAATAGACAAATGGGGGGGGGGGCTCCCTGTTTTATACCAGCTGGAGAGGGGACAGTAGAGTAATGAGCCCAGCCTGCAGAGAGGCTGCCAAGCTAGGCCTGATCTGGGGACGTCTGCACTGATGAGAAACTGTGTTAGATTACTTCTGCACTTGTATGTTTTGTATGAAAGTTTACGTGTTTACATTAATAGATAAAGACATGTAAAACCAACCAACCAACCAATACTGTCAGGACTACTGAGGGAAAATGTCACAACCAGGTGAGAGCCACTATCCCTGGAGAACTCCTTGTCAGGCTCTCAATGCTGGCAGCGCTTCTTCACCCTAAGACAGACCATAGAGGTCCCCTGGCCTTCAAGCTTGCTCCAACATCTCCTATTTGCCTTAGTCTCTCTCTCTCTCTCT